>SNQJ01S0030588.1:169202-229112 GCA_010110895.2 Picea sitchensis | reverse complement strand
ACCTCCGGAAGTCCTAGTCATGGATCTTTCTAGCTTAAGAATGAACCCAAAAGAAAAAATTAAAGACTTTAATCAAATATTCTTAACACTTAAAAACCGAATCCCTACGGATTCCATGCCTGTCGAGAGTCTTATAATAGCTTACTACACTAAAGCTTTGCATCAAAGTATAGCTATTTGGGTTAAATGATCTAAGAAAGCCACGTTGTTAGAGGCCTTCGAGGAGGCCAGCCAGATTGAAAAAGACATACTTAGTCTTAAAGACTCTTCTAGCAGCGAAACTGAGACTAGTTCTTCTTCCAAAAAGAAGATCGAGATCCTTCCCAGACCTACTCAAAATAAAACACAACCTGAAAACTCTGATTTAAAAAACTTAACTAAAGTTGTTCAAAAACTGTCAAATCAAGATATAGACTTAAAAAGATCGATTGAAGAAGCTTCCTCGAGTAAAGGTCCCTACAAACCTCCTTTCCGAAATCCTTTTCCTACCAACCGACCTAACCCAACCACTGAAGGCCTTAATCTAGAAAGTTTGCAATGCGCCCTTCAAACAATCCTAGAAGCCCAAGATAACTTGATGCCCCCTGATATTCCTCAGGAGGTAGTTGAACAAGAAACAGTTCAAGAAGAAGAGTCTTCTCTGAATATTTTTGGACACTTCTCGGATAGCATCTTTCAAGCTAACTTCGAGACAATTCATCCTTATAATACGAGGAGTAAGACAACAAACAAACCTTCTACCGAAAACACTACAACTTCGCCTCCAAAGCAATCTAAATCAGCTGAGACTAAACAGAGTAATGTGAACCTCAACTTAGATTATGATGTTGTTGAAGATCTTAAAAGGTTAAGGGCTAACATTTCTATTTATGAGTTATTGAAGTTTCCATTTTTGCTTCAAAAAATGTTGCAAAATATTTCATAGAACGACAAAAATGGTAATTCTAATGGTAACAAGGTTGTGCAAAACAAAGTCCCTCGGAATACTTCCACTAAAAATAATCCTTATCCTCCAAATAAAGGAAGCCTTCCTGTAAGTAATGTAAATAATGTAAATAATGTAGCCTTAGAAACTGTGAGTAAAAAGATATAGGCTACTACTCCTAGAACTCGCAAAAATGTACCTTCATTCCTATTAACTTTCGATATTTTTAATAGAAACGTGCACAATTGTGTGGTAGACTTAGGGGCGTCATCCAATGTGATGCCTTGGTCTGTTTGCCAGAAGATTAACGCTGAAGTTGAACCCTCGACTTTAAAAATCATACAAATTGATCGGACAAATGTCAAAGTTATAGGCGAACTAAAGAATGTGCTTATTAGATTATCGTCTAACCCCAAGGTTCATCAAGTTATTGATATAATTGTTGTGGATATTCCAGAAGTGTATGGTATGTTTTTGAGCAGGGACTAGTCGGAGCAGCTACATGGTTATTTCGCGATATATTGGTCTCATCTATGGCTTCCAGAAAATGGCAAGCCTAATAAAATCAAAGTAAATCATGAGCGCTACCTTAAGTTCACGGTCACCGATTTGAACGATCCCAATGAACCATATGCACCTTCTGCTGATTCACCTGAAGTGCAAGGGATGGACACCTTCTTCGGCAATTTCATGGTCGAGGCTTCACCTATCACCGATCCAGTACAGCAGTCTGAGATTGTAGCATATATCAAACCAGCACCTTCCACACAACGATCCTATGTACCCGAAGCAAATCAAATTTGGTCTCTTTATTTCGACGGGTCTAAGTCGAAAGAAGGAGCTGGAGCAGGCTACATCATCATCGATCTGGCAGGTAACAAGACATTAATTGCATGTAGACTAGAATTTGAATGTACTAATAATACTGCAGAATATGAGGCTTTACTGCAAGGTCTCAGAAAAGCTTTGGATATGAACATTCAAAACCTGGTCGTATTTGGCGACTCTGAAATAGTGGTTAGACAGGTAAGAGATTCTATCCACTGCCTTTCTCCGCATCTCAAAAGCTACCAGTCTGAGGTATGGAATTTAATGAATAAATTTTCTGCTTTTAATATAAATTCCATTCCTAGATTGAATAATGCTGAAGCAGATCTATTAGCTAATATAGCTTCTAAACTTCTTCCTGCAGAAGGTTTGTCCCCAAACGCATTCTTCGTCGAGCTATTGTTTCGACCATCCATTCCCGACATCACGAACTGGAGAGTCTTTGACGACGATCAGTAGATCATCAGCTTCCTGCATATGGAAGAAACCTTTCAAGGTGCGATAATAGATGAACGCACGCACGACGACAATTTTCACGATTTTATGGTAATACCTGATCCAAAAACTCCTGAAGCTCTATCGAACATGGTAAATTCCATACCCAAATCTATAGTTAGATTAGAAAAGTTTTATGATTTTGAAGATAAATTTAAAAAGATGGTCAACTGTAAAACCAATAGTTCCTCGTTGTCTTATGAAAAAGTAAACTTAGGAACTAATGAAAATCCTCAGTGCATTAATCTAGGGTTGGGATGTTCTCAACAAGAAAAAGTTGCATTCATTAAATTGTTCAAAGAATTTAAAGATGTCTTTGCATGGACATATTATGACCTCAAAACTTTCAACCCTAACATCATACAGCATGTCATCCCGATGAAACCCCAAACCTTACCCTTTCAACAAAAACTGAGGAAAATGCACCCTAAACTGGAACCGACCATTCAAAAAGAATTGAATAAGCTCCTTAATGCTAAAATAATTTTTCCTGTTAGGCACACTCAATGGGTTTCTAACCTTGTCTCAGTTCTTAAGAAAAACAGGGAAATCCGACTCTACGTAGATTTCTGAAACCTCAATAGAGCGTCTGGTAAACACAACTATCCTATCCCACCCATAGAACAGATCCTTCAACGGGTATCTGGTTTCGAGAGGCTATCTTTACTAGATGGTTTCTCAGGATACAACCAAGTCCTGATGTCTCCACCAGACCAATTAAAAACTACCTTCTGTACTCCGTGGGGCACTTATGCTTATCACAAAATGCCTTTTGGATTGATTACTGCTGGTGCCACCTTTCATAGGGCAATGGATATTGCTTTCTGAGGCTTAATCAATCAGTCCATCATAGTTTACTTAGATGATGTGACTATATTTTCTAAAAACAAAAACGATTATCTAGCTCAGTTACGAGCCGTCCTACTGCAATGTCGTAAATACGGCATCTCCTTGAATCCCAAAAAATCCATTTTTGCAGTAGAATAGGGTAAACTCTTAGGATTCATTGTGTCTAGTGAAGGGATGATTATTGACCCCTAAAGGACTCAATTCATTGCGAAACTTCCCCCGCCTACATCCAAAAAATCTATGCAGTCTTTCTTAGGCCAGATTAACTTCATGAGGAGATTTGTCCCCAGTTTCTCCGAAATGGTCAGGCCTTTACAGAATTTGATTAAGAAAGACACCCAATATCACTAGGGACCCATAGAAAATCAGGCTTTCAATGCAATAAAGAAGGCCATAATAGACGCTCCGTCTCTCATGAGCCCGGATTTTTCTCAAGATTTTACACTCTACACTTTTGCCTCTGACCGTTCCTATGCCGCCGTCCTAACCCAAAAGAATGCTGAGAACAATGAAGTACCCATCGCCTTTATGAGATCTTCTTTCAAAGGCGCTGAACTTAACTATACAGCAGTAGATCGACAAGCCTATGTTGTTTTCAAAGAAGTCAAGTACTTCCGGTCCTATCTTTTGAAGTCAAGGACGAAAGTCATTGTCCCCTATCCAGCTGTGAGGAATTTGTTAGTGCAGAAGGAGCTAAGAGAAAAGAGAGCCAACTGGGTCACCTCCTTGCAAGAGTATGACTTAGAAATCACTCCAGCTCAGATAGTGAGAAGCCAAGGGTTATGCAATTTAGTTTTTGATTCAGCAGCAGGACAGCAAGAAGAAAGTGATACGTCAAACCTAGGACAAAGCGATCAAAGTCTAATCTGTTGCACGCAAAACCCTGTCAGTCCTTGGTATGACGATATTAGATTTTGTCTTGAACATGGGTCAGCCCCTCATCACTTAGATCCCCCTAAAAGAAGAGCTTTGAGGTTAAAGTCTGCCTCCTTTCATTTGATTAATGGTATCATGTTTCGTCAAAATTTTGACGGCATACTGATGCGCTGTCTTGAAAAAGACGAAGCAGAAAAAGTCTTGCTAGAGTTGCATGCAGGAGAAGTTGGCGGTCATCTTGGTGGTGACACCACTGCTCATAAAGTTCTAAGAGTCAGTTATTACTGGCCCATGCTTTTTAGAGACACCCATGCCTTGTGTCGTAAATGTATCATTTGTCAGAAAGCATCAGGGCAGTTACAAAAACCAGCCTTTCCTTTGCAGCACGTTTCATTAGATTCCCCTTTTCAGCAGTGGGGCCTTGATATCATAGGTCTGATTAACCCTCCATCCTCGCAACAGCACAAGTTTATTGTGACAGCCACGGATTACTTTACTCGATGGTCTGAAGCTGTTTCATTAAGAACTGTCAACACCAGCTAGGTAATTGCCTTTCTAAATTCGAATATTATCACTCGTTTCGGTATCCCTGGCTATTTAGTTTTCGATAATGCTTCTCACTTTTCTTCTCTTGAGATGAGCGAGTTCTCTTTGGAAAAAGGAATTAAGTTGAAGTATTATGCTAGTTATTACCCCCAGGGCAACGGACTGGCAGAATCAATGAACAAGAACTTGATCAAAATTATCAAGAGAACGATGGTTGAAAATCACAAGAATTGGCACAATGCACTGCTAAACGTGTTATGGGCTGATAGGGTAACGCCAAAAGCTGTTGTAGGTAACTCCCCCTTTTTTCTCGTTTATGGCAGAGAAGCAATTCTGCCACCTGACATTCTTCTTCCTTTGCTTCAGTTGTCACAGAAAGTTCAAGAAGAAGATTGTCCCCCTCTAGAAAACCAAATTAACGCTTTGATGAAGCTAGAAGAGGTAAGAGCCCAAGCTAAACATAACATAGATCAACATCAACAATTGGTTAAAAGCTGGTTCGATTCTAACTCTGCTTCTGATAGGAATTTTGAAGTAGGTGATCTCGTCTTGAAATGGGACAAACCTCATGAGGGAAAGGGAGAACAGACAAAATCTCAAAACTTATGGCTTGGATCGTTTTTAATTGCTGAAAAGTTGGGTCCTAGTTCTTTTCAATTGTAGAATATTGAAGGGCAGCTTGACACCTATCCGGTGAATGGACAAGCCTTGAAAAGATACTTTGCTTGATAACAACCCTTGTATTTTATGTACATATCTTGATTTTTGTGTGCTTTTTCATTTTCTTTTTATTTTTTGATTTTTTCTTTGAATTCATCAGTTGGTGTTTTCTTTCAAATACACATACCTGTACACTGAACTATGCAAACCTAAAGAAATTCCTTCGCTGAAATAATTGCTAAGAGAATTTGTATAAACATCAATGGTATTTCTTAAATTTATATCTATTTTGGAAAAGTCTGTTGTTTAAAAGAAGATGGTTGATTTCGATCTCTGAGTAAAGTTCGTCATGATTATCCATTATCTTTTTATGTTGTCCCTATTCCATAAAGGAATGACTCATAGGATGTCTCCCTGCCTTAGGAAGTTGTTTTTGTAAATAAAACATCTCTGGATCTAAATAAAGGGCAGTTCTAAAAATTCTGATGAGGTCTAAAAAAAAAATATGTTGAAAAATCATGATTTTCAGTGTCACCCCGCTCAGCTATATATCTGTGAAAAACAAAACAAAATAAATTATTAATAAGAGTTGTGGGAAGTGCTTGTAAACCTGTCGGGATACTGAACAGGTCTGCTAGCAGTAGGTAAATGCATACATAGCGCCAAGACAACTTCGCCGGGGTACTGAACAGGCCCGCTGGCAGCGAAGCAATGTCGGGTATATGAAAATTCATAAATAAGAATCCTCTTAACGTCCTTTATTCTGATCCAGAACTTCTTGGCAGGATACAGATGTCAGAGTGGGTTAAATGGAAACCCTATCGAGGCTATGGATGCTCGCAGGCAACAGTGGCTATGCCAACAGTATTGGAGATTTTATCTTTAATATCGTGACTTACTGATCTTAAGACTGTTATCAGTTTTCATCTTTTGAAACAATATTTGGTTAATGATGATGTTTATACGATTTTCTGGTAGTTATTTTTGAGTTGAAATTATCTTTGTTGTCCTAATATGAATCTACTATTCTTGGCAGAGATAACTGCTTCTACCAGTGTGTCGCCATTGTTGGCAGCCAAATCACATTTTTCCATTGTCCTATAAGCTTCCTACACCAATGTTTCGCAAACATCGATTTTTCGTCGCAATTTTCAAATGAACGACGCTTTTATTCTTTGTGCCTTTATACACACTTATTTTCGTTTTGTTTTCATGACTGTAAGCGTGAAAACATTGGTATTTCGAAGCCGCATTAGAATCACTATTTGAACTGTCGTTATCTTTCTTGTCAATATGCCTATTGCGCTTACATTTCATGTATCGCTATGCAGTTTGCAAAAACCCTTTCGATCTGTACTCATTGGACATTCTTGGATTAATTGTGTGACTTTGTCTCGCCAAGTTTGTGATACATTAGCATTTGGATTGATGTTTTTTACTTGATCATTGGTTTCATGAAAATATATCGATGTTATGATTAAACCCTTGATATATTTCATTTGGTATGACACATAGTTTCAAACGCATTCGCACATTGGTTAATCTATTGATTAATTGGAATATGGTTAAACATTTGGTTTTGGTTTCAAATTGAATTTTGATGGTTTAAAACTATGGCACAACGTTGATTGCGCGCGTTGGTTTATACACTTACCATTGGAATCATTGGTCGACTAAATGACATGATTATTGAACTATGTTATAAGGGGTAGAACAGCTATGAGCCGGCAGTTGTACTTTGGCAATAATTATTATGCATGGTAGAGATAAACTCCACCACCTTCGCACGATGGCATTTATGTCTATCCCTTTTTCCCCGCTTACCTATGTTATCTCAGATAGCCCTGCGTGCATTTTTCTCCTGTGTGTGCTATGACCCAAACCCTGGACTTACCGTGTGTTCGGCTCCATGGCACCAGTCGTGTGAATCGAGCCAAATGGTAGCCAAGCCTTGTTAATGTTCGACAATGCCCAGAAAGACTTGGAGGCTAACGGTTGGCTCACCTTCATGTAAAGATTTGAGGGATTTAACTTATTTGTGGCACAACAGCTCGCTCTGACTTTCAATGGCTGTAGAGCCAAGGTGGGTGACATCCAGTTGGAAATCAATGAGGGATTTATCAATTCTTCTACAGGGTTACCTACCACAGGCCAACGTTGGTTCAAAAATTCGAAAGTGGAAGAGGTTCCATGGCCTCTGTTGTTTCTCTCGCGCAAAGTCACCTCTTGTGACAGAGGTATGCCCATATCTATGCTTAAACTACGATGGCACGACCTTTTAATAGTAGTCAAGCAGTTCGTGACCTGTGAAGGTCGATACAGACTCATTTTTCTCTACCACCTGAGGTTGCTAATGAATTTCATAGGGTATCCATTGAATATGCCTTTCTACTTTCAGCGCAGCTTATATAAAATATTGAAAAGGTTTAAAAAGGAGAAGGCTGACAGTAGCCTGTTCCACCATGGGCTTATTAAACTTATCATTGTTTATCACTTGAGTTTACATGGTGATAGTTGGAGAGATTTCGTTGCTCGAAATGGTTTCGATGACACAAACCCTATACAGGTTGACAAGCTCATGGTGAAAGAAACAAAGGTCGGGCCACCCGTGCCCTTCCATATCCTATTTCCCTCTCCTAAGCCTTCGGTCGACCCTTCTATTGACTTACTAGACGTTGGAATTGATTCTACAAAGAAACCTATGAGCAAAAGGGCTAAAGAAAACCCTACTGCTAATGCCAAGGGTAAAAAGAACACTCGACTTATTTCGAGGATGGCTAGAAATAAACCTAAACCCTCTGCTGAGTCAAAGCCCATAATCCTTAGTGAGGATTCAGATTCTAACATAGAACATTTTCTAGTCAATGAGTACCCTTACTCATAGGGTTTATGCCCCGAACCACCTTATGATTTCGTGATGAATCTTCCCCCCTGCCTAAGAACGATCCCAGCTACCCTGGTATTAAATTTCATAACGAAACCCTCAGCAATATGTCCAAACCCTTGCCTGCTCTTTCAATACCCACACAGTCGTCATGTGACCAATGTGAGCTATGGTTGGAACGATACTACATCGATGTTCCTCTACTCCAATCGAAAATTCAATCTATGGAAAGTCGAGTTGCAATGTTGACCAGCCAAAGAGACCAACTCCAAGCAACTGATAAAAAGCAGAAGACAACTGGCTCCATCATTTTCAAGAATGTTGAATCGGCCACAGTCGTTATCAACTCCAAATTGTCGTGACCAAGCCTTCTGCTCGCCATACAGGTATGGATTTTGATATCATTTTAGCTTTGTAAGTGACCATGATTAATATAGTGAATGGAATCTGGTCTTCGAATAGCTTTGTTTATATTTCGAAATGGCTCTATTATGACGTGTTCATCCTGTATATTTTTCGCTTTGCTAAAAATAAATGGAATTTCGTTTTAGATACATGAGCTGATCTTGCCCAGTATAGCCTTTGATAGATTTTTATTGGATTTGAATGGTCTTCGTTTGGATTTGATTTGTTTGTTTGACTGATTGAGTTAACGAAAATAATGGTTTGATTTTAATTGAATTCGTTTTGAATCTACTCCGAACTGGAAGTTTTTTATGCTAGATTTAGAATACGATCATGTTTGGATTTGATTTCGTTATGGTTCATATGTTGTGATTGGAAAACGATTTCAATAAGTTTGATTGTTACGATCTTGTGATATGTCATGTAATATTCTCAGAACAGGAATACAACTCTGTTCGGTTTCAATTTGGAAAGAACTACTCTGTTTCGTATGAAAACAATGCTCTCAGTTAAGCCTGTGCAAACGCCCCGAATCGTGGAATGGTTTTGATTTGTAATGACTATGTTAAAACCTTTTCTGTTCGAATCACTTTTATTCTGATTGGATTATGAGTTGGCAAGATTGTTTTATGAGCTGGACTCATATTTTAATTGCTACTCCGTTTGATTGGTAAAACAAATTGATCAACATTCGTCATTCTTGTCAAATCCGATTATAATTCATTGCCAAATGAACGATTTTGACCAAAGTCAATCGATCTTGTTTGCCCAATTTGCAATAACAAATTACGAATTCTGTTACCAATCAATCGACCCTGCTATGATTTTATTTGAATTGATTTTCGTTCCAGTTTGAGTTGATCTACTCGTGGCGTGAATCGTTTACTATGACAATACAGTTATAATGATTTGATAATGATCTTGTTTGGATTCGATCATATCTCTTGTTGATAAGGTAGCATAACAATTGCATGCGATTTGTTTTGATTATGTCAATTCCAAATTGATATCAAACGAGTTCACAACTTTTGGATTATGGTTCTATTCATTCGATTTTGTGGTGACACAAGAAACAGAGTACGCCTATCTCTGTAGGCATTAATTGATTTGGATCCTGTTTATTTTTGAATGGTATAACAACTTCAAATTGAATGATTCGTTTTCAAATAGCTATTGGATGTTAATTGAATTTGATTTTTTTTTAAAAAGATTTTGATGTTGATTATGTGTCTTATTTAGACCAGCTACAGAATCGTAAGATTATGTAGCTAGTCTATAGGATTAGTTTTTTTATCATTTTGTTAATAAATAATCCTTCTAACTTGTTCATTTTTTGCCCTTTTCAGGTAAATTCGAATTGAATGGGACATGTTGGATAGGCTAGGGGAATATTTGTGTGTTTTAGTTTTATTTTAGTTTAGTTAAACTTGGGATATCTTCCCAGATTTTATGTAAACAGTTTTGATAACTTCCACAAGGAGGTTTTACCCTGTGGAAGAACTTATAAATACTTATTATTTTTGTAATAAGGATCATCCTCACTTGTGGGAGAACCAGGCTATGGATTCCTAATACAAACTGAGACAGAAGTTGATGTTCTGCTACAGTTTTCGCTTTCATAATATCATGTTTTTGTTTCAAGTTTATGCATGTCATTAGCAAGTGATTATAGACTACTTTTGCTATCATAGTCTTTTGCAGAATGATGTGATTTAATTAATATGATCCATGTCTAATTTCTTTCAACATTTAAAAACACAGCAATTATTTTATTCAGTTAATGAATGACAGATTTCTCTTCTTCATCAATTGAATTATCTTGTATAATTCTTTGCATACGGGTTTATCTAACTGTGGAGATTTATAAATCATATGATTGGTGTGATTTTTATGTCTTGTTTGTCCTGTAATCACGCTTCAAGAGAACTGCAGCTATTGTTTACGAGAAGCTACTGGATAATTCGGTGCGGGTTTCCTCCCTCCGATCAGCTAAAATAATCATCATACGCAGGACAAATCTAGAGCGTCTCTCCAAGTCAGATTATAATTTATTTGTTAGTAAATTTGTTAATTAATTTTTTTTTAGTTAGATATATTTGTAGTTTAGATTAGTGTTTTAGTGTAGTTAGTTCTGTTTTATTTCTGTTCATAAAAATTATAAAATCAACAAAAAAATTCTCTTGCTATCTTAGGGCAGAACATAAACGTGTTTTTCAGGTTTTATTTAAATCTGTAAAGTGTAGATATTGTACATTTTGTGAATAAGTTATATTTCAGTTAGTAGTTAGATAGTTAATTAATTAGAGTTAGTATTGCAGTAGTTAGTAGATTCTATATATAGAATAGTTAGATTAGTTTAGTTTATTTTAATAGTTAGTTTTAGTTTAGTTTGTTTAATAGTTAGTTTTAGTTAGATTAGTTTATTAGTTTGTTTTATTTGTTTTTAGTTAGTTTAGTTAGTTTTTTCTTTTCTTGTTTTCTTAGGACCTTCGATCGGCTAACGGAGCCGCTAAACCCGTCAGGGTGGTTCATTCCAAATAGCTTGGGTTATTAGACAACCCCGGACCGGTTCCACTCTTCCAGTTGACGGGCGGTCAATTTTGCCCGTCAACAATACCCCACAAAAGTATATGGATATTTGGTTCATGTTGTCTAGTGACACCTCACCACCTTCTTCCGCATGTCCACCCACCTCGGTCAGAACTAGTGATCACTCACCCTCATCTCATGTGCCTTTCATAGACAACCCCTTCATAACTAACCTAAATCTCACTAGATCCATCACCCCGTCTCTATTATCTAATTAGACCGATGTTGACCCATTATATTCCTTCATTTTTCAATTGGATGAAGAAATTTTAGAGGCCATGACAACACCAAATTGTTCATCGGATGCATTGCACCACTGATCCTTCTTCCTATCTCACACAACATTTCAACCACACCTAGATTCTCAGGCATGTGCCATTGAAACCAAATATTTTACTCCCCCTCGGTCATGTCGATTGGCTCAAAAACACAATCCCCACACCTGATGCCTTCGAAGAAGGGAACATGGAAAACATATCCCCTACAATTAAGATCAACGTCTCTATCAAACCCAACATCCTCGAAGAAATCACTCTTGGTGTTTCATGCTCTCCTGAAGAAATCATAGCCAACAAGGCTCTCTTTCAGGAGTTTTGAAATGTTTTTGCATGGTCTTACACAAAAACTCTTGTTATTATACCCCACCATTGTTGAACACCGCATTGACACATGGCTTGACGTCACCCCCATTCGTAAAAACAACTTCCCCTTCATCCTTCCAAGGTCATGGACATCAAAGCCGAAATAGATAAGTTGTGCACCGTTGGCTTCATCTACCCCATTGCATACACATATTGGCTCTCAAACACTGTCCCCGTCAAAAAACAAAACATGGAACCATTAGGGTCTGCACCAATTTTCATGATCTCAATCAGGCTTGTCCCAAAGACAACTTTCCAACCCCCTTCATTGATCAAGTCATCAATGCATGTGTCGGTCATGAAATCCATATTCAAATTTTCCATCCTAACCAATAAAAAACAACATTCACAACACCATGGGATACCTTCGCACACCGGGTTATGCTAGTTGGAACACAAAACGTGGGTGCTACCTTCTAGTGAGCCATGACATATGCATTTTATGATCTCACCCATATTATAATTTCTTACTTGGATGATGAAAATTATGTAGTAATTTCCCAAACTGGAAGAAGGAAGCAAGGTTTCTAGTGATCAAAATTTCAACAAAGCCCCTTGTTTCATAACTTTTCTCGACTGGCAGCAAGGATTAGCATTGAAAGGGTCATGTTATTTCACAAACTATAGGTTGGGAAAAGCCTGACCCAATCCACAAGATGACGATAATGGTGGGAGATTTTATCCACTATCACCTCAGATAAACCCTTCCCTTGCTTTAGTTAAGGAAAAATCCAACACAAGGGGGGAATCCCAGTGACCCTAGGGGGAAATGAGATGGAAATTGAAACTATGGAAGTTATGCCCCTATAGGTCAAGTTACTAAGTGGAATATGTCTTGAAAAAGAGTCTCGAAAGTGACCAATGGTTTCCAAGAGCTCAAGTACCTGCAAAAAATGATTATATTTTCTCGAGACATAAGAAAAGATGAGATAAAAGACCAAAACTCAAATGGAAAAGAAAGTGAAGCTTGATGTCCTAATTATAAAAATATATAATAATATAAATAAGAAATGAAATAAATGGAATAGTTGTTAAACAAATCACTAAAATTCCAAGTAAATATGCAAGAGACTAACTAACAATTACTAGTGAAACTCAAATATGATAGCACAAGACTTTATCAACATTTAAAGGTGGTTTGATGTAATTATTGAAGATATATTTTTGCAGTCTTATTTCAATGGAAAACAAGTATTACTATAGAAAAATCCAACCACGAAAACTTGCAAGTAAACCATGCAAAAGAAGCATAATAACTAGTAGATAAATGTGGCAGCTTTCTAGCAAAATTTGACGGTGAGAACATGAGAAAATTTAGAAAGTATGAAGTGATTTGTTGCATCCCTAATGGTTGTAACTTAATGTTACAAAAACATCACTAAATCCTTGGAGGAACAAGACGTCCTAGTGGCCTTGACAAGATTTTAGCATGCAAAAAATATTCCAACTTAAACAATTTCAATATCTCGTAATTCTACGTATCTCAATGCTATGATTTTATTTTTCCAATGAAAGAGTTTAGTGCCTTTAACTATTGTGTTGTGGAGTCTTTAAAAATAAAAAATCTATTTGTTCAACTTCCTTGGGAGTGTAATCCCTTTTACTCCCCAAGACAAGAAAAACTAGCTAAGGAAAACCCTAAGAGGGTGTAAACCCTTTTACTCCTAGTATTCTTTTATGCAACAAATTATTCCAAGACAAATATGATGGGCTAAGTAGGGTTGTATTCCCTTATAGTCCCCAAAGTATTAGCAAATTAACATTTTGAAAAATAAAAGAAGCAATAAAATGAAAGATTCCTTACTTAGTCTAAGCATTAACAAGATAAACTACTTTTAACCAAGAAAATCCACCATAAAAGCAAGAAATAACCTCCAAGAAAGATAGTGCCTTACATCTTCATCCAATATCCAAATAAAACCATATAAAGATATAGTAGCAAGAGTAATAGACAAAATTTTCCAAGTAGGGTGCAAATTTCAGCCAAGTGTCTTCTCCAAGATTGGAGAGTTATTATGAAATGACAAGAGTTTGATCTCTATTTATACAAATCCTCCTAAAAGTGTTTGTCCACTTAATTTTAGGGTAACCACAAAGCAAGGGGTCAACAACCCTTAATTTTCCCCTTTACATTATCAAATTCAAATTTAACTTTAAAAAATGCACATAAGAAACCCTAATGTGACGTCATCCCTCTTCTAAGGTGACATTTTCGCACTTTTTGCAAGTCATTAGAGTTGAGGATGGAAGTCATTGGGCCTTCAAAGGACTCTTTCTCATGTGCTATGGTTTCCTCTTTCAAGCCATGCCTTCTTCCATGAAAATATGCAAAGTGTCAAGTCAATCAACACCACCACCCCAAACCCTAGCCCCATAAGTCATCAAGGCTTCCAAATGTGATGTTTTGGCCTCCAAAGGAAAAACATTGGGCTAGTAGGGGCATAGGTGAGGTCCTCAAAGATGTCATTGTGGCCTCTAAAAGTTGTAATCATCGTCTGGTTTGTGATCCATGGTATCTAACATGTGGGCTTCAAGCCCCAAGGAAGCCCAAGCTAGGGTTGTTCTTTCAAATCTGTCCACCAACTAGGTCCTGCAAAGACAATGAATGCAGCCTCCAAGGATCTCAATTCAAATTCATCATGATAAGTAAATCAAGTCAATAAAAGAGCCATCCAAGCATGTACATCAAAACCACCTCAACAAAATAAACAAGTTCTCCAAGACCCTATGCAATTTTCCAAGTTTTGGTATAGAAGGGTTGACAAAGCGACCTATTGGGTGAATTGTACCTCGGGTTTAGGAGTGTTTCCCAAGTGAACCCTTCTCTAGGTAATGTGGAAAAATTTCCATGGATGGGGAAAATACTTTTGGGCATGGGGTTAAATACATACAATGGATCGTAGTGTCTCATTTATAGGTGCCTTTGTAGAGGGTGTGTTGCACCTTCGTTTTTAATGCAACCTTTTTCCAATCCCATTTATTACCTTTTGTTATTTTAAGATGTTTCCAGGTTGAAGGCAAGGTGGGGCATCTATCTAAGCATTAAAAATAGTGCCCACCTTGACTCTACCCTGGTCACATCATGCTTCCCCAAGTTGAAGACAATGAGTGGGGCTTCAACCTAATAATGAAAAACATTTCCAACACATGCTCCACCTTGGTTGGAATTTTGTATTAGTTATTTTTACGGGTACCATAAGTTTCTTATGAGAGACATTTCATTGTCCTTGGGATCCCTGGGAGAGAATATAGAAGGTTCATGATTGGATTTTATCTTTTTTTCAGCTACAATCCTCTTGGCCTTCATCCCCTTCTTCCCATGAAATGAGGGACAATCCCTTCTTGGGTCAGTACACTCGAAAATCCCAAAAGATAAGGAGATGAGGGGATAAAGTGTGGAAAGTGTCAAGTATTGCTGAGAATGGTACGATGACCTGTCAAGAGGACCTCCCATTAGCAAACCTATCTCTAAGGGTGACCACTTACTAGGGCACAATGTCAACCACCAAGGTGAAACAAAGCAAAGAGCATAATTTCCAAGCAGACATTACATAATCAAAATAGTTTAAAATGAAACAAAGTCAAATGCCTTAAATATTGAAATGACACTCACCATAACACCTGGCTTGTTCCTCATGGAGAAAGACCCAATGTCTTCCAGAAGCACATTGATTTGGTGAATACCCTCATGATGAACCTGAGATATGTGGTGATGAAGTGGGCATCTATCTGTGCAAGTGGACATTGGCTGTCAAGTTGTCTCTCAGTACTCCAGTTCTACAATCTAAGGGCCTTGAGACATCATCTCCTTAGTAATCCATAGGAACTAATGATAACATATGGCTCCTACTTGGGGACATGTACTCACCGTAGAGTGCATGAGAACCTCAACATCTCCTTATGGACCTGTGCCTACACACACTGAATCAACAAACTTGTTAAGTGTAGGATGGCTCACTCATCGTTTGTCCATATAATCAAAAACCATAAATGACAACTAATCTAGAAAATAACTTTTTTTGTGTTTTTCATATATATGATGAATAAGAAACATGTAAATCAATAATGCAAGTAGAGCAAAATGAAATTAATCAAATACAACTAAGCTATTATGAGTAAACGATGTGAAATATGCAAGAAATCAAAATGACCTACCTACTTACATAGGGCCCTGATTATCAGATGATAGGTGATGTCAGGTGAATTCATATAACCAGTGCAACCATTTGTTCATCGTTTCATCAAGGTATCTCGATGTGTGCTTAATCACGCAATAAAACAAGGATAAGTTCAACACATAATAATCATGACCATAAATAGACATATAATCATGAAATGAAATGAAACTCATGGAGATGGGTGGGAGGGATGAAATCTTGCTGAAAAGAGCAACCGCAATTCCGATCATCCCGTAAATTCTGCCTCAAAGGATAGCCATGAGCTCGATTAATCCATATCTGAAGAAGGATACCATATGTGTTAATTTTAGAGAACCTATTAAGTTTATTTTCAATTTACTAGATAAAAATAGCATAGATAGGATCACTGAGAGAAACACAATCACAAGATACACAACATTTATCCTGGGAAACCATCATGGGGGAGAAAACCTAGCAAAAAATTCATTAATATAGATAGCCAATACAGTGCCAAGACAATAGACCAAAACACTAGAGAATATACAACCCTGAGCAATGCACCTCTCTCTTCCTTCTTCTCCCAACTGCATCTCTCCAAACTTGTGCACTTGATGAGTGAATGAGTGAGTGAAAAAATGAGGCACTAGCCTCTTTTATTTATAGTAGCTGGCAGGCACTGGAAAGGTGTGTTTTCACTGGGCCGACTTATTTTCTTAGTGGTTAAAACCTATTGGCCCTTGACCAAGTTTTGGAGAACCTTGGTCACATTTGACCATTTTGGGGACTTCGACAGGCTGGTCAAAGGCGGAGCGCAAGGCGAAGCAAAGATCATGGGATCTCAGCCCCTTTTTAGGGAATTTTTGGATTTAGGGTTTATTTAACGGGTATGGAATGTCAGCCCATGGGTTTACCCATGCCTTGGCCCCTTTTGTAATGTATAAATAGATATATAGAAGATGGAAGAAATACCCTAGATCTAGAAGGGAGGTGGTGCTAAGTGTTATATGGTGGTAAGTGATATATGGTGGTAAGTGCAAGTGATGTAAGTAGTTGGATCTATGTGATTGAGTTAGCTTTGTGCATACTGCCTGCATGAGAACTTGCAGAGCTAAGTGCAAGTGATTGTAAAGAGGTTTTGTGTTATGACCTGACTCGAGGAAGGAGGATCTATCGAGGTGCACACAGATCTCATTTCCTATATGGAGTGGCTTCTTGTGGCTATGTTCTTGTAGAATATTAAAAGAAGACAATAAAGAAGAGAAGAGTTGGTGGATATAGCCCCACACTGGGGTGAACCACGTATATCCTATGTTGTGGTTTCTTTGTGCATTATGGTTGTTATGTTATTGATGTGATTTATGCTTAGTGCAGTGATATGTGTTAGATGCACCTAATATATTAGTAGCTTAGTTCTTAGTAATGTGAATGAATGTTAGATCCGATATATTTCTATATGCTAAGTGCTTGGATGTGTCATATCTTGTTGAGTACTACATTATTCTGTAATTAGGGTTTCTCCTACAATGTGACTAAGGGTTAAATCCTGATAAATCTTAATTGTTAAGTGCTTTGTTAAGCATTGTAATCACAGATCTGTGTCCCGGCTAGGTTGTAGACACCTGAATCTTGCAACCCCCTCTACCTCTACCTCGGGTGAGACTTCATCTGCTTTGTAGGTATTTCTGAAAGGGTTGGTAGTTAGAGTTTTGTTGGTGCGTTGTTGAAGCATTGAACCCCGGGTTTGCTCCTGCCCCAACAAATGGTTCCGTTGTTGAGACCTGAAACTGTGATTGTTGGGAACTGAAGAAAAGAGAGCTCTCCGCGTATATATGTTGCTTTAGTGCACAATATTCTACTTGAATGAGAAGCTCCGTGCTAAGAAAGGAATCAGATCTAAATAAAAGAGGTAAGATCTTAAGATTTGTGCTATGAGAAAGGTAAGATAAGTGAAATTTGTTTTTTCGAAAGAATGGATCTAGGTATGTCTAATAGATTTTTTCCAAGCCTCGTCGACTAGAGGAGTGCAAGCATCCTCGTCGACTGCTCGTGGATCTGGACCATCCCAAGCTGCAACAGATAAACAAACCAAGCATCATGATGACTTGGTGAATGTGAAGCTCATCCCATCTATCCTTCCCAGCTATATCCTACCTCTTGTTGGCATGGTGATCTGTGACAGTGTCCCAAGGGACTTCGACTAGACCTTGATTACTGTGTATCTCCCAAAGGGGATACGCGCAATAGGACCACAATTAGGACAAATCAAGACATTGAAGATCAGTGGATTAAACTTGGGAGATCGCAAGAACCATGGAATGCTCGCACCACACAAATACTTGACCAAGACAAAGGGGAAGAAGTCGAAGATCATCCCCTAGTCATGGACTATGGACATCGCGAAGTCCACTATCCTAAACATGGTGAAGATACCACACTTTGGAAGGCATCAGGAGGTTAACGCGTGCGTTAAACTCCTATTGTCTTTCTTCCATGGTGGTTATTTGTGGCTGGACAGATGCATCATCGTAGATCTAGCGCTCATCCATCGAATCACTGGATTAAGCATGCAAGGACCAGAACCAAAAGAATTTTATCCAGGGAACACTACAGATCATGCCTTAGCGCAGAAAATTAAAGATACCTATGGCGATGTGGAGAAGGGGAAGAAAGGCTACATTTTAGCTTCCATTCAGAATGGCACAGTGCGTCTAGCCTTTCAGTTGATCGTTGGTAAGCTAGTAAGGAAGAACAGACCCACACAGGTCACGGGGTTCGTTGTTGACCTCGCGAAAAAATGCATTGAAGGACTACAAATGAACTGGGCGAGTTACCTCATCAACCAATTAGAACAAGACTGTTGCGAAGCTCAATATCATGGCTATGAGTTTCATTTTAGTTGGCTACTGATCCTCATCGCCTTCATTGCCTCGGAGATGCCGGAAGGAGCGACCTTCCCTGAGATTGAGCGATATGAACGCCTAGCTACGAAGTTCACCGTGCTCTTGTATTTGAGGGACATGGCGAAACAATGGTAGTCAAACGCGGTGTTCCAAACCTACTATCTACAGTTGAAGAGGTCTATTAATTCTTTCCCTCGTATGACGACGAACACCCTGCACAGGTTCAAACCATTTGTGAAGTTTCGCGCAGATAGAAATTTTATTTTTATCACTACGTGCGGAGACGAACATAAAGAAGAGATCCAATATTATTATAAACTCACTGAGGAGGAAATGGGTGAAAAAACTAAGGAGTGGCCTGCAAAGCTCCTTATATCATTCGACTAGGAAGCACTGTCCGACCCGACCTCATCGAAAGTCTTGTAGTTACTCGCGAAGTGTATGATGCATCCAGAATTAGCAGAAGGAAGAAAAAGGAAGAGGTACAGGATCCGAACAACGCATCATAAGAGACTTCTTTAGAGTCACTTGGAGGGAGAGGTGATGACAAAGTAGACAAAGAAGAGGACAAAGGAGAAGAAGACAAACAAGGCGAAGTAACACCGCCTAGGGATCTTATTGATGAAGCTAAGACCTCCAAGAAAAGAAAGGTTTCCCCCACGAAACCTACATCGTGGAAGAAGTCAAAAGCTAGTAAACCACAGATGCAGACTATGCTCATGATGGATGACATAGATTTCATCATTGTCGTTGTCTCAGATACCTCAAAAGATATTTTACAGTGCAATGAAGCCAAACAAGAGACCATGTATGAAAGAATTGAAGCAGAGTTGAAAGGGGTATAGCAAGCCCTCTACTACAGCTGCACAGTGTCTACTACACCCACGTCATCAAAAGGAACAGAGTTGGGAGATGAGCCTACCCAGCTATGCCAAATAGAAAATGCGATCGAAGCTCGCCTTCGTCATGTTCAGGAAGAAAAAGAGAAGACCACAAAGGCCTTAAAGAAAGCAAAAGAGGAAGCCACAGAGCAATGTCGGGTTGCGCAACAGGAAAAAGATGACATCCAAGCCAAGTTTGCATAGGATAGAGTGTAGATCCAGAAGGAGAAGGAAAATTTGCTCGCAAAGCAGATTGGAGTTAAAGAAGAAGTCACTAGAGAAATTCGCTCTGTGACAAGCTTAGAACAGATGGAACAAGACCTAGTGGAAATCCAAGTAGGGAAGTTTGTTGAAGCCATGTTGGCACAGGGGCAGACCCAGGGTTCATCTCCAAGAGCGCACCAACAAGTCCTAGCTATTGGCCCTTTCGGCAGCACCTGTGAAGCAGATGCAGTTGCTGGACAGAGATGTCTACAACCAGGGGAATGTCAAGTGGTTCTTATTGCAACAACAACATAACATGCATCTATCATTAAACTAGCTAGATATTTCATTCACAGCTATAGATCTGATCTAACACAACAATGCAAACAATAATACAACAGCAACAGAGATCAAAGCATCAATCACACATCCACAACACAAGGTATACATGGTTCACCCTCTCTATAGGGATACGTCCACAGAAATGGGCTTATGATTTATTAAGGAAACGCATACAGTTCTTGTCTGCGCTCTCAACTAGCATATATTCTTTCTTCTCTCTCTTTCTCTCCCCTTCCTGCACACCCAACTGCAGAACTTGATCTTTGCACACAGTTGAAGATCTTACAATACCAGAAGGCTCTCTCTCAACACTTCTCTCCCCCAATACAATAATCTCTCACACAATAATAGAGCTAGATCAACAACAATATCATACCAATACTCAATGACCAACCCGACCTAGGTCCTCTTGACCTTTATTTATAGATTACAATGCCTCACCAATAACCTTAGGATGAAACCTAGGTGCCAAAACCCTAAATACAAAAACCCTAGGTGTCTAAAACCCTAGGTCAACTTGACCCTCTTTTTCTGGGCTTTGCCAACCTGTCTTTCCTTCCTTCTCACGCGGTGTTCCAAAGCATCCAACAATGGATTTTCCCACTTTATAAGTCATCCTCTATCCCTCTCCATTGTTGATCTGTCATCCTCGATCTCCTCATCCAACGACTTGATTTTCCGCACTTCGCTCCATCTTTTTTGTTGTTTTGCTCTCTTCGACCCAGTGACAGTCACTATGTCTCTCACGAAGCTTGCTTTTTCCCTTTTCTTCCTTATTCTTCGCTTCCTTCCATAACCCATCGCCAACAGGCCCCCAACACTCACCTATGACTCATCCCGAGGCACTTGAGATTTGATCCTCTTATTTTTCTTCAACTTTCGACTGCGCAGTGAAACCCTTTCTTTCTTCTTTATGCCTCCTTTCCATCCTTGTGAAGATTGTTTTTTCTGTGTCTGGTACCTTGTTTCAACTACACCTAGTACCTGGACCCTTGTCTTCTTGATTCTACTAAGAGCTACGAAGCGACTGGTTGTCATAGTACAACTTCAGCCAACTCCCATTCACCAAGCCTTCCTTCCAATCTCCTTTCAATGTCTTGAGCTGCGTAGCTCCTCCTTCTGTAACATAGTTAATGTCATATGGTACGAGCCAATGCGTTCTAAACTTCCCAGGGTGTTTGATAAAATTACTTTCATATAATAGGACTAAATCACCTTGCCTGAATATCTTCTTCTTGATGTGTCTGTCATGATAGGCCTTTTCTCGTTCCTTCTGAATTTGTTGATGGAAGCCTGCAATGAATTTGCCTTCTTCTAGTTCAGCTAACTATCATAGCCTCTCATGAATAGCGTCAGTATCATCCATGTCTATAAATGAAACAATCCTTAAGCTTGGTACCAAGTACTCCATTGGGACAACAGCTTCAAGACCATAAACCAACTTGAGAGGGGTCTGCATTGTTAATTTATTGCAAGTGATTCTATAAGCCTAGAGTACTACTGGTACTCTTAAATCCCAGTCGTCTCTGTTCACACTGAAAATATTTTTCAATGTTGCCTCCAAGATCTTTTTGAATGCTTCAACTGTTCCGTTTTCTTATGGATGATAAGGTGTGCTCTTCTGATGGTGGACTACAAATTCTTTAGTCAGGGCTTCAACTGTCTTATTGATGAAGTGTGTCCCTTGATCACTCATAAGGACCTTAGGGCATCCAAACCTGGTTATTATGTCATAAAATATAAAACGTCCAGTTGTAGTTGCGCTACAGTCCTTGTCTTCTCTTTCTTCGGCCCATCTAGTCAGGTATTTTGTCGCAGTAATAATATACCTTGCTCATGTGCGCTTTCCCGGTGGGTTTATAGGTCCCACAAAGTCAATGGCCCATTCTTCAAATACTTGTAGGTTCATCTATGGTGCTAATGGCATCTCATCTCTTCGAGATGGTTTTCCAACTCCCTGGCATATTTTTTAGCATCTCGAAGATAAATTGCAATTTTGGATGGATCCACCAACTGCGCACTGCGTTGGGACATACTGGCTATTACAGGAAATTTTGGATCCACTAGCATCAACTATAATTGCAATTTTAGATGGATCCACCAACAATCCTTGCTTGCATACAATATGACCTAACAATACTCCAAATGGTGAGAAGAAGATGCACTTCTTCAAATTCAAAATAATTTGACACTCCTGCATTTATCCAGCATTATCCTTAGACATTCGATATGATTTTTCAACAAACTAAAAACAGTCCATTCATCAAAGTATGCTTCTAAAAACGTATGAAAAAATTCTTTGAATGCTTCAACCACCACCCTGGAAAATATGGTTGGGGCATTCTTCAGTCCAAATGGCATTACTTTATATTGGTAGGATCCCCACTCTGTGGCAAACGTAGTCTTATGACGGTCCTCCTTGGCAATGCGGATCTGATGGTATCCTAAAAACACATCTGTAAAAGAGTATACTTCTTGGCCTCCCACGTTATCCAGTACTTCGTCTGTGAAAGGTGTAGGGAAGGGGTCATGTAGACAAGCATCATTCAGCTTCCTAAGATCTACGCAAATCCTTATCTCACTTGTTTTCTTATATTGCACTGCCATGGGGCTGATCCACTCCGACTCTTCGACAAGTTCAATAATCCCTGCTTCCAGCATTCTGTCGAGCTCAATCTTCACTTTTTCCTTATATTTTGGGTTCAATCTGTAGGGTATTTTCTTGACTGGCTTCACGTCTGGTTTCAAATGGATTCTCATTTCTCCCATAGGTCCTTTGATTCCCTTCATATCAGTGAACTTGGTCAGGAATAAGTCCTGATACTCATGCAATAATTCTGTGATTTTGTCAATGGTAGAAGCATCCCAGTAATGTCCCACATTGGCAAGCTTCGGTGTCTCCTCTGTCCTGATATTGACTATCTTTATCTTTATCGGCTATCCAATGAATGGCAGTTCCACTCCTGGACCTTCCACATCTCTCTGACCTTTTGTTTCTGCGATATTCATTTTCCTTGGATCATCGTCTTCGTCGGCATTGATGTTGTAGCATGTATGCAGTTTCTGGAGGGGCGCAGTCCATTCATCCACTTCTTGCTCCAAGAGGAGGCCAGATGTCTCCTCAAATACTTTCTGTCTCACCTTCTGTAGTGCTTGATCTATAGAAGGAAATTCACTGTCAAAAAAAAAGGTGGTTATAAAATTCTGGAACATACCTTCCCATTCTGAAGTGACAAGGCACACCTCTTCTTGAAGGTACCAGTTAATCGAGGTGGTATTCAATGTATTGACGAAGCTGTGTACACATTGTTCTCGAGGAATGTCACTCCAGGCCTCTTCGCAGCTTCGTACATGGTCCTTTGGGCAGCTTTGACTTGTGTACCATGCTTTGCAACTTCCTTCTTGTGTTGAGAACCGCGCTGTCATCAGAGTTCAGAATTCTGTCTAGTCTGTCATATTGTTTTTATGTGTCCCCCACCATCTTGCTAGTGTGGATTTCATGGCCTCATCCATTTCCAACATCCTTTGTTGTGTTGGTACACTTATCTCAAATTCTGACAAGAATTTTTCTAAGGGGTTCAGTCCATCAAATGTGGGTAGATTACTCACTATTGTGCCAATCCAACGAACTTCTCTGGTTAGCCTAGCACATCTTCTTGTAGATACTTCGTACATATGGTTATGCTAGTTCTCTAGCACTTCTTCTAAGTCGGATGAACATGCACTGTCACTTCACCAGCTCAGATTTTCATCTGTTGTAGGGTTGATATAATCTTGTTGTCTAGCTGTTAATTTGTAGATGTTTTCCAATTCAAATGTGTGGTCTTCTTCTCTGATAGGTTATGTGTATCGTGGACCTTCATCTGGATCTAAAGGTGCAATGAACCTAAGGCCAACTTTCTCAAATGTCATGCGTATTTTCTTTAAATCAACAACAGTGGAATTGTCGAAGGCCCAATCAATTCCTAACAACACAGGGTAAGGACAACTATCATCAACAATTTCAATTACCTCAAAATATGCAAAGGTTCTTACCCCATCGATGTCCACTGAGACATGCTCTAATCGTCCAAATGGGCTGACAGCTTGCTGATTAGCCATGCGAAGCCTAATAGGGAAATATATCAGCTTAGGTTTTCCCATCAATGCCCAAGTCTACTTCATCATGACATTGACTTCTAACCCTAATTCAAGGACCACATAGTCTATCTCATACTCTCCTATCTGAGCAGTCAAGTGTAATTATTTATTTGTCCTTCTCCTTTTTCCAATTTGGTGCACTTCTCTATTCAGTAAGGGGTCTATTTTTCCTATTTGATATTGCTTAATTAAATCTTGTAATTCGTGTACATCACCTTTATCTTGAATCAACTTAACACAAGTGTGCAAGAATTCCATGAGTTTTCTTACCTCTTTCTCTTCTGTTGGTGATGCAGACAGATCAAACGCCTGAGGCATACCATATTCTTTGATTTCTGGTTGTCTCTTTGATGAATATCCTTGATCTCCTTTGAACTCTTTCCTTGCCTCCTCGAATATCTGCCTTTCTTTCTTAGCATCGAACGTTGGGGTCTTTTCTGTAGCTTTCCTAACTCTGTGGTCATTTTCAGTCCTTCCTTGCATTGCTCTATCTTCTCCTGTAGTAGCGCCTCCTTGAGTAATAACAGTGACTCTAGGGTCTGCTCCACAAGGTTTAGTATATATCAGTTGTACTTTTGGGTTATGTTGGGGTCCTTGTTTTCCCTGAAGTTTAGCCGGTAGCACAGGGCATTCTTCTATGACATGCTCGAAGGAGTTACAGTAACTACAGGTTGTGCAGGGATTCTAACAATCCCTTGCTAAATGGTCTGGTTGCACACAGTTGTAACAGATTATTTTTCCTTGGCCTCGGCCCATACTTCCTCCTCATCCTCGTCCTCTGTAGCCACCATGAGGAGTGAAATTTCCACTCCCCGGAGAGTTTTACTATGGGGTGTTTCCCTCTTGTTGTACTTCGCCTTGAATCTTGTATATGTCTCTCGAACTTTCATGCATGATATCATAAGCTCTACAATCCCAATCATCATGCCCCACTAATTTACAGAATGTACAATATAATTTTGTGGGTGTCTGGCCATACTTATGCATGTAATAGCACTCACCTGGGCAATGCCTATTTATGCATACCTCGCACCAGGGTATATTAACTTTCTGTAAAGGGCTCGGTGCTCCTGATGCCAAGTACTCATGAAACAAAGGGCAACGTTCCTTATCATGGCCTTTCAATCTGCATCTGACACACCAGATATCGTCCCTTTTGTCTTTTCCCTTGTCTTTCTTCATATCCTCAACCTGTAAACACAAACTAGTTAGCTGGCTCATGATCTGTCTAATGCCTGAGCTAAATTCTCCCATCGGTGTTGATTTAAGCTTCATGGCAATATCCAAAGATTCTGCCTAAGATGAAATCTTCTGCTGCATAAAATGGATTCTTATGTGTGGTAATAGCGCAGTGATGAACTACTCTTTGTTCTATTTGTCGGGGATCTGGAAATTTCATCGGCTTGTCAGGGTCTTGAATCTTTGGTCGAACTCCCATACAGGTTCTGCTACCTTTTGTTTAATCTCTTTTAGTTCCGTAATACATTGTGATTTCGAATTAGGTGTCTTAAACTCTACAATCAGTGCATTCTTGATCTCATTCAGGGACTTAGGCTGTGTCAGTCCTTGGACCAGTTTTATGTACCAGCTCAGTGCGCGGTCCCTTAACATAGTGTTGAATTGGGTTCTCTTGATGGCTTCATCGGTGATACTTTTAATATTCCATACGGCCTCACACAGAAACCAATGTTGATCTGGGTCTTCAGATCCATCTCCCTTAAATATAGGGAGTCTCATTTCATATGCCATAAAGCTAACTAGGGTTCTTGTCTAAGTAGATGTTGGGCTACTAGTAACGGTACTCTGAAGACTCTGGTGGGTCTAACTATTCTGACTGCTAGGTATTTTTGAGACAATAGGAGGATTAACGTTACTTACTTCAGTAGTTCGTGCAGTTCCTAAGGTTTCTGGGTCACTTTGGCACAGTTCTTTAGCTTCCCCTTCTTTTGTTTTGGTGGGATCTGGATACTCTTCATCGGTTAGATCTACCTCTTCTCCACTATAGAAACCTTCTTCGCCATAGTTTTGCTTAAACAAATTCTCAAGGTGAACTCCATGGAATACTTTCCCACTACG
The DNA here is from genome assembly GCA_010110895.2 of Picea sitchensis. Taxonomy (NCBI): domain Eukaryota; kingdom Viridiplantae; phylum Streptophyta; class Pinopsida; order Pinales; family Pinaceae; genus Picea; species Picea sitchensis. The sequence continues at coordinate 202,732 of SNQJ01S0030588.1, read as the reverse complement.
CGTATGTCCTACTTATGTGTCATTGTCACTGTCCAAGATCTTGAACATTAGCCTTTTTAGGTTCAATCAATCTACTATATCTTCAAGATGTGGTTTTCATGCAAGAGCATCTTTATTCTTAGCTTCAGAAAGTGCAAAACTTTTCTTCTGGGTCCCTTGAAAAAGTATCTTTTGGCCTGACTATACGATTATGTTTTGTCAACAACAAACTCAGTGATATATCTTCCGATGGTACTATCAAACCAGTGATCCACTAATCTGGATACATCGTTGTCAACTCTCTTGACCTTCTGGATCAATGTTGGTGTCCAAACCACAGGGGGGTCTAGATTTGATTTCAAACAGTGTGTCAGCTAACCTAACCAACCACTCGTGTAGCTCCTAATGGATTCCTCCAAAGAAGATCTCGTGAATGTTAGTGAAAATGTATCTTTGTAGCCAATCTTCAGTGCTTATTTTAGGGTTCTTGTTCTAGGCTTCAGCGAATTCGTTCTCTTGGTCCTATACCCACTTCTGAATCTATATATTCGATGGGAACCACCTTGAAATTCCCTTAAAAAGATACCGGTCCTGGCAATGGAACCATTTGTTGGCATAGGGACAGACCCAGGGTTCAGCTCCAAGAGTGCACCAACAAGCCCTAGCTATTGGCCCTTTCAGCAGCACCTGCGAAGCAGATGCAGTCTCACTCAAAGCAGCTATGAGGGGGTTGCAAGAAAAATATGTCTACAACCAGGGGAATATCAAGTGGTTCTTATTGCAACAACAACATAACATGCATCTATCATTAAACTAGCTAGATCTTTCCTTCACAGCTATATATCTAATCTAACACAACAATACAAACAATAATACAATAGAAATAGAGATCAAAGCATCAATCAGACATCCACAACACAAGGTATACGTGGTTCACCCTCTCTCTAGGGCTACGTCCATAGAACTGGGCTTATGATTTATTAAGGAAAAGCATACAGTTCTTGTCTACACTCTCAACTAGCATATATTTTTTCTTCTCTCTCTTTCTCTCCCCTTCCTACACACCCAGCTATAGGACTTGATATTCACACACACCTGAAGATCATACAATACCAGAAAGCTCTCTCTCAGCACTTCTCTCCCCCAATATGATAATCTCTCACACAATAATAGAGCTAGATCAACAACAATATCATATCAATACTCAATGACCAACCCGACCCAGGTCCTCTGGACCTTTATTTATACATTACAATACCTCACCGACAGCCTTAGGCTGAAACCTAGGTGTCAAAACCCTAAATACAAAAACCCTAGGTGTCTAAAACCCTAGGTCAACTTGACCCTCTTTTTCCGGGCTTCGCCAGCCTGTCTTTCCTTCCTTCTCGCGCGGTGTTCCAAAGCATCCAAAGGTGGCTTTCCCACTTTTTGAGTCGTCCTCGATCCCTCTCCCTTGTTGATATGTCATCCTCGATATCCTCATCCAACGACTTTATTTTCCACACTTCGCTCCATCTTTTCTGTTCTTTTTCTCGCTTCGACCCAATGACAGTCACTGTGTCTCCCGCAAAGCTTGCTTTTTCCCTTTTCTTCCTCATTCTTTGCTTCCTTCCATAACCTAGGGCCAACAATCCATTCAATAGCTCCAATAGAGGATAGCAGAACTCGAGTTACAAGTAGTGTCAAGCACTCCGCAAGAAGTGTGAAACCAGAGAGAAGAAACTGCCTGAAGCGCAATCCAGAGAATCAAGGCATTGGCCTTAGAATGTAAACAGCTCAGTAGTCGAAGTGCACAGACCTATGAGCACCTTGCAAAGGACCCTAAACTAAGGACATTGGAGTCACAACTTCAGGAGGCCAAGAAGAAAGCAACAATGGTGCAAGCGCAGTTGAAGCCACTATCAATGGTAGAGATGATGCAACGATCCCAAGAATAGCGCACAATTCAGTAACAGGTCCATGTCATATAGAGTAAGGTCATGGAAGTGACTCAGCAACTCCAGCCAGTGCAGGATGTAGCTTTCATACTTTTTTAGGAGATTGAAGGGCGAGGTGTAGAACTGGAACAAGTGGTCACCACAGTGGAACAACGCTTGGAAGGACCTGTGACGGAGAAGGTTATTCAAGAGTTCATTGAATAGGAGGCTTTGGCAAAGCAACATGTCGAAGCAGCTCAAGCCAAGATCAAGGCATTTGAGGCAGAGTTACCCAGATTAGAGTGACTCGGCATGAGTCACAAGTGAGTGTTAGGGGCCTATTGGCCCTTAACGAAGTTTTGGAGAACCTTGGTCACATTTGACCATTTTTGGGACTTCGACAAGCTGGTCGAAGGTAGAGCGCAAGGCGAAGCAGAGATCGCAGGATCTCGACCCCTTTTTAGGGAATTTTTGGATTTAGGATTTATGTAATGGGTATGGAATGTCGTCCCATGGGTTTACCCATGCCTTGGCCCCTTTTGTAATGTATAAATAGATATCTAAACGATGTAGTAAATACCCTAGATCTAGGAGGGAAGTGGTGCTAGGTGCTATATGGTGCTAAGTGAAAGTGATGTAAGTAGTTGGATCTATGCGATTGAGTTTAGCTTTGTGCATACTATGTGCATGAGAACTTGCAGAGCTAAGTGCAAGTGAATGTAAAGAGGCTTTGTGTTGTGACCTGACTCGGGGAAGGAGGATCTGGCGAGGTGTGCGCAGATCTCCTGTCCTATGCAGAGTGGGTTATTGTGGTTCTGTGCTTGTATAAGATTAACAGAAGACAATAAAGAAGAGAAAAGTTGGTGGGCGTAGCCCCACACTGGGGTGAACCACGTATATCATGTATTGTGGTTGTTTTGTGCATTATGGTTGTTATGTTATTGATGTGATTTATGCTGAGTGCAGTGATATTTGTTAGATGCACCTGATATATTAGTATCTTAGTTCTTAGTAATGTAAATGAATGCTAGATCTGATCTATTTCTATATGCTAAGTGCTTGGATTTGTTAGATCTTGTTGAGTACTGTGATGTTCTATAATTAGGGTTTCTCCTGTGATATGACTAAGGGTTAAATCATGATGAATGTTAATTGTTAATTTCTCTTTTAAGTATTTTAATCACAGATCTATGTCTCAGCTAGGTTGCTGACACCTAAATCCTGCAATCCCCACTTCTTCTACCTCGAGTGAGACTTAATTTGCTTCGCAGGTGTTTCCGAAAGGGCCAGTAGTTAGGGTTTTGTTGGTGCGTTGTTGAAGCATTGAACCTCGAGTCTGCCCCTACCCCAACAAAACCACTTTAATTAGACATGGGGGGCGACTTATTAATTTGCATAATATAATTAAGGTTTGACCAATCCAAAAAAGTGATTTAGTCAAGTACAAAGCCTAACATGATCAATCCACGAAAGGGGATTGATATAATGAATAATAACTTAATAATAAATAGAATACTCTTTGCAGTTACAATATTTCAACACTCCCCCTTAACAATAAGGGCATTCTACAAAATTATCAGGAGAGAGAGGGAAACAACATCAATAGCATCTAGAACACTGAATGGCATATCTATAAATCATTGGAAGTTTTTTCTCATCATCATTCACGGCATGGAGTTGGAGTAGCTTCATCATTATCTTCATCAACATGAATTAGTATAACACTAATACATCATCATCGTCAATAACATCAACAACAACAACATCATCATCATAGCACAAAGGATGGAGCAACAACATCATCACAACACAAAGGTTGGAGAAACAACATCATCATCATCATCATGAGGCAACAGAATGAGGAAGGTGTTACAACATTTTGTAGTACTCTGACAGTCTCTAAGGAGCTGCCCATGAATCATAAGATTCCTTAGGATATAAAATCCTAACGGATCTACCACATGGTACTCTGACAAACCATCCTTACTGAACCTTCGAGATATTCCCATGAATCATAAGATTCCCTCGGATTATAAAAATCCTAACGGAACTACCACTACTGACCATAGCTAGCTGTTATAAGCAAAATCTGTCCGTAGGGACGGATCCGACCTATCCGGCTGTGAAGCCGGTTACAACCCCTTTGGTAGCTCGACACGAGGTAGAGACTACCCGCACCTCAGGTGGTCCTTCGCCTGGGGCGGTAAAGAAGGGGGAATAAGAAAGGTGAAAGACTTACAAGAAGTCGCTCTCAGGACCACCCACCCTGGGTGTTATCCTTCCTTAGCTTCCTGGATGGTCTAAATGGCCTGGGGGCTGAAAATTATAGACAATGGGATGAAAATGAGCTTGCTGATTTTTAGGACATCGAACTAAATAAAGTGGACAGCGAGYTGTTCACTTCCTTAAAGTGTTGGAAACTGTCCCAAAATGGGTCACCGGGGTAAACCGGTATCCTGGGTAAATAACCAATGAATGCTTTAAGTAAAAGGGTATGAAACAAGGGTGAAAAGGGTCTTAAAAGCTACAGCCAAGTACTTTTAAATGGATTTAAATTGCGAACAACAAGATGCTCAAAGCTTTCAAGACAAGGAAACAAGCCCACAATGGCTTGATACCCCCCAGGGTGACTTGGGAAGTGATCCCGGAAAATTGTTAAATCCAAAAAAAGGGCTATAAAAGTGGATGAACAACTTTGTAACAAGTTGTTACAGCTATGATATAAGGGAAACTATACACAACTTCAGTTTTTGTTCATGAGTGAAAAGGTGGAGTGACGAAAGGTTGACTTTTAAAAAATTTATTGATCAATTTTTGTTTTTATCGCATGCCTTGGCCACCACACTGTTTTGAATGTTATCTCGATCAGGTAAACACATCCCAGAACTGTGACAACCAGTATAATAAGAGAGTCCTAGCAGTCCATGGTGGTTAAGTTGAAGAGTGCCCCATGCAGTTCAGAGAAGTAGGGGTTAGCCACTTCTCGTCACTAGCGCTTTCGGGCTCTTAAAGCCGCTTGGATGGAAGAAGGATACCTGCGAAAAGGAAGAGGCTCAGCACCCCCCTAAAGAGGGTTTTTGTTGAGCTTACCCAAGCAGAGTAGTATTCCAACCAAACTAAGCTAATCAACTCCTTGACCGTGTGGTATTGAGGAAAGACCACTCGACTTATACTAACTAAACAACTTCCGAGGGGCTCCTGATGAAGACTCTCTGTCTTTGACTCTTAATGTTCTATGAAAATGAAATTGCATAAAATGAAATACCAGACCATCCACGTGGCGAGGTCACACCTTTCTTTCACAAGTGTGTCTCCTGGTTACTGAAATTGAAATCTATCTTGAAACTATATACATGAAGCAAGTAAATAGATAAGTCACATATATGTCACAGCTAGATAATATGTGTATGTAAATATCTAAATAATATAAGTTTTTTATTTTCTGTGTATGGGGAGGACCCCTGAATTGTTTTCAAGTCTTTTTTGTGGTGTTTTGCATATATTTAGCTTGTTTATTATGCATGCCCCTTTTTGGGGCAGCCACCTGTAGATTAGTGAGCGAAAAGATGATACAATGAAAATGTAACAAGATTAGATAATTACAACATAACAATTACAACATTCAACCCAAAGGAATGGGTTGAAAATTTTTGCGAATGGCAAAGCCGCCATATGCATGAAAGCCCCAACTAACTCCTTGTATGGGGATTGGAAATTTAGTGTTTGAAATACAAAAGATGTGATTTTTATCTACACAAGTACTAACCATATTTTTAGCATGAATTCACAAGTGGACCATTCAAACTACTTACACAAATTGAACATATAAACATTGATATGTATATCAGAAATTTTTGGAGTGAGTGCAAGTGATAATTAAAGTGTGTATGAGAGTGATTGGATAGAATTTACCGATTGAAATGTGTGTTTTTCTTCGCTGCCCTGCTGGCCCTTTTGCCTCAAATAGGTCTCTAGGTGGTCCCCAACCGCTTAAGAGAAGCAAAATGGGTGACCGAATGTATCCTTACAGGAAAACAACGAAATTTTAGTGTTTATGTATGGAAAAAAAACTGAAATAAACATAACAGAAATTTACGTATAAGAAGTATATAACAGCCAACTAAGATGGTTGTCCCGTGGGGGAAAATTGACCAAAATGATCTATTTTCCTGTTTGGGGCAGCAAGGTTAATGGTAAGAAAACGTAACAAAAACATACATGAATGAAAAGATAAAGCAAACAAGTATGGACAACCAGCTATGAGGTCTATTTAAGGGTTCTCCTAAGGGGCCATAGGACTCCCAACCACTAGCTAAGGCTGAAAACAATTGAATAATTCATAAAATCTGCACTAAAACACATTAAACAAATTAAACCAAGTTGTTAGAAAATGAAAGTGAGCAAGTTAAACCCAAAGAAGCAACAACAAACACCTAGCTAACCAATCCCTCCTGGAGATAGCTAACATATCAAGCATTTACCACTACCCCTCAACCCTTAACCAACAATTGACACATCCAACAACTAAAATTCAACAAGTACACACACACAAAGAGCCTTATAAATTTCAGCAGAGCTTTGTTACTATATTCCTCCTCCCTCATTTTTACAATGCCAACCCTCTTATTTATAAAGGAGAGGTGAAGGCTTAGGGTTAGGTCACAAAACACTTGTCACTTTTGGAAAAGTGACAAGTGGACCAACCCTAAAGTATTTTTGTCATTTTTTACAAAAGGGAACCTTATCCAAAAGGGAATCTTATCCAAAAAAGAGGATCAAATCAGATTTGACTTGACCCTTCAATTACATAATAATTACATGCCAAAAGAAAATCATACGAGAGTTTATATTACAAAAAGTCATTTTTTTATAAAATGACAAAGCTTGATATGCCACATCATCATTTTCCTTGGGATTTGTGCCATACCAAATGCTCTTTGACTGCTGCCATGTTTTGCAGCTGTAGGTGATGTATTTTAAGATAGTATCCGGCCATCCATGGCTGCCAAATTCACCAGAATGAAGGCCGAAGGTGTGGAGAATTGTTGAGTTACTTTGGAGGGCAAGGGGACTTTGGGATTTGGTCATTGTAAGTAAGGAAATGCCCATTGTTCAGGAACTTTTTAGACCTGATTATGCCCCCCCTTTGCTGCCTATAAGTTTCCCTGTGAGTTGGCTCACACATGGCTTTGATTTGGGCTTGTTTTGGTAAGAGGACCCCTTGGACCTGAACTTTTATAGGCTTTTCCTTTGTACCAAATAGTCCCAAATCAATTTTTTATTGTTTCCATGTTGTATCTCTATCCACTACCTTTCCGTTGCCTTTCGTTTGGCGCAAATCCGACTCCGGATGAGTGAGATATGGCCCCGGAAAGGTATGCGGATGGAGCCGGCCAATGGACTGATCAGGGAAAAGATTTGGAATTGGGGTGAAATTCTAGGTTGGAAACCAGAATTGATAGGCTGCTACAGGCCTATATACCTGTAGCTGAAATGGGTTTCCTTCACCAAGGCCCAATTTGACCTCGGAGGCCCCCAATTAGGCCTCTTTCCGGTGCATGCTTGTAGGGCCAAACTGAGTACCTGTCTCTCTGGGACATGTCACTGAAAATCTGGGCTGAATTTGTTGAGGTGAATAGCATGGGTGTATTCTAGACTTCGTCCTGGTCATTTTGACTATTCACGGCTGAAAATCCACCTCCGTACCGGGAAATTATGCAATTAAAAAGTCCGATGACCCTTGGGGGGGGGGGGAATTAAATTTTAACACAGTTTAAAAACCATTTAAATTTTATTTGTGTTTTATTAAAACATTATAAAAAAAAATTAAAAAAAAATTATAATTACAAATATATAAATATATTTATAACTAAATTGAAATTTAAAAAATAATATAATATGAAATTAAAAATAAAAATAAAATTGAATTTAAAATTTAAACTAAAATTAAAAATTAAAAAAATAAAAACCATTCGAAAACCCCAACCCACCCGCCCCTGGTCACCCATGTGATCAGGGCCAAGCGCAAAAGAGGCCATGGGGAGGGAGTTGCGTGGAGGGGAAGGTCGTGGAGGTGGCCGCGTGGGGGTTTTGGAGGGAGAGTTTGGTGGCTGGGCGGTGGCGTGGTGTATGGAGTAAGGACTGGTGTGGAGGGGAATGATGCGTGGAGGGGTGAATGGGGATGGGACAGGAGGTTGGGAGGAGCCCGCGGTGGTGGAATGGGAGAGGAGGCCATGGAGGGGAGGAAGTGGCAGAGCGGGAGCCGAAGTGGGGAAATGGAGGCAAGGGTTTGGAGTCGTGAGTTGTGGGCAGCGCGCGCGTGGGAGATGGGAGAGAAGGTCGAGGTGGTGGTGCAGTGGGAGGAGAGAGCAGAGCCAAGAGGGAGGTATGGCAGTGTGGGAGGGTGGCGACCTACACGTGAAGGGATCGGAGGATGTAGAGAGAGAGGGTCGGGATGGAGGAGACTGCGTGAGGGAGGTGGAGGAAGCACGAGAGAAGGGTTGCGTGTGGTGGTGGTGGTGGTGCCCAGGTGGTGGACAGGTGGCCAGCCACCCAAAAATTAAAATTTGAAAACTATAGGCAAAGTGGGTTTCTGGAAAATAAAATGAACGGGAGGTTTTGGGTTCAAACCCCCTACCTTCCACTTGGATATTTGGGTTTTGTTTTGAGTTTTATGGGCAAAGGAAAAAAGGGAGGGCTGGGGTTCAAAGCCCAGGGCTTCCCAGTGACATGCCTAGGCCTGCAACCTCCAATAGATATCTTTACAATCCAAGATTTAAAGGAGCCATGGAGGCTTGGGCAAGATGCCCAAGAGGGGTTCGAATCCCCTCTCCTTTGTATCTTTCAGCACACAAACACCCTTAATAAATTCAGCCATTAATCCATGAGACTGAACCAGCAAGCAATCTCATCTTTGAAAACAAAAACTAATTTCTTCTTGCAGAACCTCAAAACAAGCGGCAACATATCTTATTGGTTTTTTGGAAATGGCATTAATGGATTACCTAGCCAACTGTTGGAGATGGCAGCATGGAAGCTGGATGTCCACTGTTGAGTTATTTCTGCTGTCCAAAACCTCCCTCTGTTGCCATGAACTGTTGTTGCAGAGCTCTCCCCTTCCTGGCCAAATTGTCCAAATGGCTTGGGAGAGGGGAGAAGGGGATTTTGTTTTTTCTTTAATTTTTTTGAAAAAACCAATTTTCCCCCATTTTGCATGAGGCTACGTGCCCATTCCCCAAATTTCCTGAAAAATATTTAATCAAATATTTTATTAATTTTTTAATAATTTTGGAAAAATGTGCAAGTTGAAGTTTGACTTTGACTTTGACTTTGACCCTGCTGCAGTTGACTCAGCCAAAAAAGTGTTGACTGGCGAGACGGAGTCAGAATCGGGCGCAAGTCACATCGTTGGAAAGGTCTTGATGAGTACATCAGGAATATGTCATCACCATATTGAGACAATGCCACCTCAGCCCTCAAATTCAGCCCAGAACAGTGGCCACTTAAAAACCCTTGACTTGCTGGTGGGCCCACATCACACCTAATCTTGCGGAAGGTGCCAAATCATCATACGATATCCAATCGAGGAAAATGAGGTACCGTCGGAAATGTATTGACGAGTACTTAGAAGAGGTGACAATGTAATTTTGTGCCAGGGCCATTTACGACTGTCTTATCTGTTATGAAACCCTGTCATGCGAGCTGGTAGACCCCTTTTTGCCTAAAATTATTAGCCAACTTGTGACAGCTCTAACCATGCCATCTGAATTCAGAATGAGGCAAATGAGACGTCATTGGAAAGGTGTATGAGTCTATTACAACATGGAATAGCTAAATATCTGATTTATAACTATTTACCCACCAATTTTAAATCATGAATCACTGCAACCAATTTGGTGTCCAAAAGTGGTCATAAACCTGCGAAGTCTCGTTCTTACCAACCGGGGGTCGAAACCAAGCACGGGATACACCGTTGGAAAGGTCTCGCACTACCCTACACCATGTATGGGTTTGATTTCCCCTTTGATACCATAATATGAACAGAATCAGACCAGGAAGTCACAGTTATTGGTTTTGGCCGTTCGAGTGACGTTGACTTCGCATGCCTTGTATGGGGTCATACTGACTCGGAATCAATTTCATGATATCTCATTGAAAATCTTGTCCCGATCCCTACCACTTGGAAGTGTTGTATTCCTTGAATCGAACAGCCTTGACATGATGAAGAAATGTCATGGGAAGGACCACAAATCCCTGAAAGCAACCAACTGATACTCTTTCAAGGGCAGAGGCCATAGTAACTATGACCCCCACCACTGTCTTTGACTAGAACCATGGCATCAAGGGGTGTATATGGAGAAGTAACTATGTAAAACACCATGTTGAGCCCAAAGCAGTTTTTTGAGTCAACATTCTTGGCGCTAGAGGGGAAATGCTTTCCAAAGCATGTCGAACAATGGGATCACCCGCATGACAGGCGGGAATACTTGGTGGAAATTCATACTTTCAAAGTGACAGATTTGGGTGAGGGGGGGAATTCAACTGTAGTACAAGGACCATTTTTCACATTAGGGATAACCGAAGAATGAAAGTGGTGCAATAAAGATATACGGTAGAATTTATACTGAGATTCACATAAGATGGAAGAATGGGAATAATGACCCGAGTTTTGTTGAGCAATGTGGCCCAAGTGACACAGGTCCCTCACCCAGATTATGGCTTCACTTTGAGAATCGAGGCTTAAGGTGAACCTTGTCCCAACACAAAGTCTCATGCATACCTTCGATTCTCAACACACAGACAAGCAAACAGGAATCTTTTGAAATCAGCGACTCACCGGAGGAAAACTAGCAAGCAAACCAGTCAAACAAGGGAATAAAGAAATATAAAAAACCTGTGGCAGTAGATGCTGAAATCTCAAGTGCCCATAAGTGATGGAACTTTGTAGGAAAACGACCATTGCTTGGAGAGATCAGATTGTAAGTGGTCAAGTAAAGTGCAGTTGCAATCACATAGCTATGTAAGCCATCATGCCATCATGGTTTTCAGCTTCACTAGAGAATGATATGCTACCTCCTTAGACTTTCCCTGCTGACTTTGATGAACTAACAACCAGATTTACATTCATTTAAGACGACTTTAAGACAGAGTTTCCCAAAATTTCAAGTATGGTAAAAGAGATTCTAGGAATCCAGTATTTCCACGCAACCACCCAATAATAAAAACAATATCCTTCGTATTGAACACTAGAAAAACCCAAAAGAAGGCAACCTACACTTAAAATGGAAAAGACCAACCCATGGAAAAACAAAGAAGGGATTATACTCCAAAACTGGAACTAAGGGAAAAAGGGCTTAAGACTGAAACCATGGGGAAAGGCACAAACATGAAAACGTAACAGTAAATACATACAAGAAAGAGAATCAATAACATTGAATAGATACAAACTAGAAAATAACAAATGGTGACTTATGTACAAGATGACGAGGCCTCTTGGGAATAAAAGAACTTTAGGTGACGACCATTCACAGGGAATTGAGGTGGTTCGCCATCCAAGGTTTTTAATCTAAAAGAATTTGTCCCTAAGACCTCGTAGATTGTGTAAGGACCCAACCATAATGAATCAAACTTGTGATGTTTGGATGGGGCCTCATGTGCTTTGTCCCATAATAAAACATCATCTCCTACTTTGTAATTTACCATTGTGGCTCTTTTATCGAAGGAACGTTTAACAATGTCTTTCTTCTTTTGGAGGTGTTGGAATGCATCCTTTCTTACCTCTTCTAATTCGAGGAGTGTGTCTAAACGATGTTGTAAGGGTTGGAAATCATCTTTTGCCTCAGCAATAGCCAACCTCAAGGCTGGAATTTGTAAGTGAACAGGCAGGACGATAGGAGAGCCATACACCAGAGTGTAAGGACTTTGACTCGTGGTTGTCTTTGGAGTTATACGATTAGCCCACAAAGCAAAGTTTAACTTTGTGTGCCAATCATGCTTCTTATCCTTGACTGTCCTCTTAAGGATCCGAATCAGATTTTTATTCGTTGATTCGGCCAAACCATTACCTTGGGGGTAATAGGTGGAAGATCGAAAAAGTTGGATGCCATATGTAACACCAAGGTGTAACATGACATCAGACATGAAAGCTAATCCATTATCAGTTAATATCTCAGCAGGGATCCCAAAACGGGATAAAATGTTACGTTCAACGAATTCTACCACCTGTTGACTCGTAGCATTCCTAAGAGCGATTGCTTCAGCCCACTTTGTAAAGTAGTCTGTCGCTGTTAAGATGAATACATGACTAGCACTGGACGGCGGTGAAATCGGTCCAATAAAGTCCATGCCCCATCTTACGAAAGGGACTTGGACTTCAATAGGTCTAAGAGGTAAGGAAGCCAACTTTTTCTTCCCAGTGAAGCATTGGCAAGCTTCACATTTCCGAACAAGTAAATGGGCATCTTTGTGGAGTGAAGGCCAAAAGTAACCTGCATGTAGAACTTTCGCTGCAGTGGTTTTGGCTGAAAAGCGACCTCCACAAACCTCAGAATGGAATTGTTCAAGTGCCATTTGGGCTTGATCAAGAGTTAAGCATCGTGACAAGACCCCATCAAGGTTTCTTCGGTAAAGGATTTGACCTTGTAAAACATATCATACAATTTGTAAATGAAGTGTTCGTTTGGCTTTAGTATCCATGTCCGGTTGGCAAACACCATTGATCAGGAAATATATGATAGGTCCGTACCATGGTTGTGAGGCTAACTCAATTTCGTTAACCAGTTCTTCGAAAGCAATCAAGTCATCTACTTGAGGTGGTTCAACTATGACCGAGGGATGGGATCGGGTTAGCAATCCATCCAACCCTATTCCCCTAATGGTTTTCGTTGTCTTAATTTCCAAGTCATACTCTTTCATACGCATGATCCATTTGGACCACTTACTATGCAATTCGGTTTGATTCAAAGCAGTGACGAAGAGGGATGTAGGCACAAAAAACTGAACTTTATGGCCTTGGATGTAATGTCGAACTTGTTCCAATGATTTATACAAGGAATAACCATGTTTCTCCAGTGGAGAATAATTCAGTTGGTGGGGTTTCAAATTTTGGCTCACGAAGGCGATTGGCCTAAGATTTTCCTCATGGTCATTTTGCAACAAGATTGTAGAAATTGTCTCCTCTGACAAATTAGTGTACATGACAAAGTCTTTAGAGGGATCAAGACTGACTAACAGAGGGGAAAAATCAATGGCTTTCTTAATGGATTCAAAATCCTGACGGGTAGGAGGGTCCCATTTGAACCGAATGTATTTCTTCATAAGATGATTTAGAGGTTTAACTACTTGAGCAAAATCAAGAATGAAGCATCTTAGGAAATTTATCTTCCCAAATAAAGATTGCATTTCCTTTTTATTGGTAGGTAAGGGAAGCCTTTGGATTGCTACCACTCTCCTAGGATCAACTTTTACACCTTCTCGAGAGACGATGTGACCCAAAAAATTTCCCTCCATAACACCGAAAATGGACTTCTTAGGATTTAAAGATATGCCAAACCTACGACATCTAAGGAGAACCTACCTAAGGTGATCAAAATGACTACCCTGTTCTTTCGAAAAGACCATGAGGTCGTCGAAGTAAACAACAATAACCTTACCCAATAATCCTCTTAAAGCAATGGCCATAGCACGTTGAAAGGTGTTCCCAACATTAATCAATCCAAAAGGCATCTTGTTATATGCATATGTGCCCCAACGAGTGGTGAAGGTGGTTTTATGACTATCAGAAGGATCGAGGGCTATCTGATTGTAACCTGAGAAGCTATCTAAAAGGGACATCATTTGAGACCCGAAGACTTGTTGGAGAATCTCTTCCATAGGTGGGACGGGGTAGTTGTCCTTTAGGGACACTCTATTCAAATGTCAAAAGTCGACACACAAATGAATATCGCCAGTTTTCTTCCTAACTGGAACCAGATTAGATACCCATTGTGAGTAACGAACATGGTAAATGACCCTGGATGCCTCCATCTTATCCAATTCAGTTTTAATTGTTTGTTCCAAAGCCGGGTTGTTTTTTCTCTGCCTCTGTCTGTAAGGTTTTGAATCATGGATTATGGGTATGGCATGGACTATCTCCTGCATATCGAAAACCTTGAGGTCTTGATAGGACCAAGCGAAAACATCTTTGAATTCTGTCAAGAGTCTCGTGACTTGAGCGACCTCAGAAGGGGATCATTGCACACCTATATAGACCAGTTTTGGATCTTTCTCACTTCCCAGGTTAATAGGTATGGCTTCTCTCACCTTCCTAACAGATTCGCTATCAATACTAGGAACAGAAGTAGTGGCATCATCGAAATCAAACATGGATTCCAATGCTGACAAACTAGGGGGATCTTATTTGTCTTTAATTGAATTACATTCCCTGTTTCCTCTTCCAACTCATGGTTGATATGTAAATCTTCAAACTCCTCCTTGTTTTGAAGGAATCTACAAATTTGTTCATCAGTATCAAAAACTTGCCAAGAATCGACATTATCCGGTAACGCGGGCCTATGTAAAATTTGGACTTGTATATCTTCAATAGACCTTACAAAATCCAAGGAGAAACAAGAACCAGCCAAGGCCAAAGTATCAGCTACGTGGTTTGCGGACCTAGGCACGGCTTGAATGTTGAAAGATAAGAACTTCTCAATAAGTTCCTTAGCCCTCCGGTGGTATTGTTTGAGGCATGGGTTGTGAACTTCATATTTACCTCTAATTTGATTCACAGCCAATTCAGAACTCCCACTCACCAATAAATGGCGTATTCCTAAGCCTAAGGCCTTTTGGAGGCCTTGAACTAAAGCTTCATATTCAGCCATATTATTAGTGTTAGGGAATTCTAATCGAAAAGAAAAAGGAATTGTGTTTCCCTTGGAATCACACAAAAGGACACCAGCCCCAGATCCATTCTTGGATTTAACACCGTCAAAATCCATACTCCACACCATTTCCTCCAACTCAGAAGGAGGGACATGTACATCTTCCTCAGATAATACAGTGTAAGTACCTAGACCTGTATCTTGAAAAGACACATGTTTCGTATTATAGGAAGCAGGTACAACCTACTCTCGATAGTTTGGTTCCCTCTTGATAACTACTTCAACACCTTTATGAGGAAAGGTGAAGTGGGTCCCCTCCGTGAAGTAACGACCCTTTTTTACTTTTGTGGACCACTCTCTCCCTAAAAGCATGCCATATGCTTCAGGTATATCTTCTACGATGACGTTTATGAGCATGCTCACCTCTGGGGCTTGGTCGTAAGCAATGGATAAGTCTTTAATGTAACCGATGGTTTCTAGAGTCCTAGAATCCAAAGCTAACAGGTCTTTACATGGGCCTGTGCATTCAAGACCCAGTCTTCTCATGACTCTCAAAGGCATGACATTGTGCCTCGCTCCTGTGTCAGCGACACAGTTATGGAGCACAAAATCAAAAATCAAAACTGAGATATAGAAAGGAGGAATGTCAGGGTCTAAATCAATAACATCATATGCTTCCCTAGGTTGAGAAGTGGACTCTTTGGAAAGAGGAAGTCTCTGTTCTATTCGTGGAGTAAGGGGTGCTTGTAGAACACGTGAAAGGTTTTCAAACTGAGAAGGTGTTCTAAGAGCATCTAATAATGTCATGTGGGTGGGAACCTTCACTAGATCTTCAACGACGTTGTAAGGTATCGGTGTTGGGAAACAAGGCAGTGGATTATTAGGCAAGTTTACCTTGTTTGGGGTCCAGGGAACCCTGTTCCTTGTAGGGGAAGGTAATCTACCATTCACAGGAAGTTTTCCCTTTTCATTTTCCTTGGGGTCATTTTTGGCTTCTTCCACCCCTTGCGGAGTGGTTTTAGGGGCCTAGCTCCTAGTCTCTATAGCAAAGCTTCCGAAAGCAAGAAGATCATCATCACAGGGGATAGAGTCTTCCATGTTAACTTGGTCATTTTGGGAGGTGGAAGCAAGTTTGTTTTTACTGGAGGTAAAGGTGTTTTTCCTCTTTTAGACAATTCTACGTGATGTGTATATGCATAACAATACTCAGGGTCATGGAATTCTTGGCAAAAGTGGCACCAATCCACTTCAGTCGCATGTTGCCTAGGAGTAGGAGTAGGAGAGAAAGGAGGTCTTGGCCTCGGAACGGCAGAAAACTGCATGTCATTCACCTTTCGATTAAGAGAAAGTATTTGGTTGTTCATGTTCATTAACAACTTGAGTGTTTCTGAACTTTCCCTTTCTTCAATCCTTGAAGTTTTGGCAGGTGGAGGTTCATACCGAGGACCCTCATTTTGAGGTAGATCATACCTAGGTCTCCCATTAAAATGGGGCTGCGCTAAAGGTGAAGGAATCATACCGGATTCCTCCATGTTTCTTTCAATTTCCAGAGCGCTAGTCTTGGTCGCATCTAAAGTTTGCATTGATTTATCTTTTAATATGTATTTTACATTCGGATTCATGGCAGTCATGTAATAATGGAACAAATTGTTCCCAGATGGTTGGGAAGCAGTTGGGATCCTATTCAAGGTCGAGGTAAAGCGTTGATTAAAATTTCGTATTTGCTCACCCTCATGGATGGAGATGGTCGTGAAATCCCCGAGCAGGGAAGCCACATCATCCGCCCCTTGGAAATGTTTCTTGAATTCTTGGATCATAGTGTCCCAATCTGGGATACTATCATTAGGAAGCAAGCGATACCATCTCGCTGCTTCACCTTCGAAGGTTCTCACAAAAATTCTAATGATGACATTGGGAATTGTTATGTCCATAAGCGCTAAGGCATCATAGAAGTTTTGTATATGTTCCTCAGCACTCAAAGTACCAATGACACTAAACTTGGGAAGTCTATTTGGGGCATCTGCAGGTATGTCATGAAGAGGTTTGGCCAAGCTCAAAGGAGTGTCGAGTTTCCATGGCATTACCATTGGTACAACTATGGGATGAACAACAACAGTTGTTGAAATGATGGGAGAAACAACTTGAGGATTAGTAACTATTGTTGGATTAACTAAAGTTTGTTTTAGTAAGGGGCTTTGAATAGGAGAAGAGGAAGAGGGTGACTCAGTTCACACTGCAGAGGTAACAAGTTTCCCTGGTTTCCCAGGTATATGTGTCTCACTACTTGTTTTCTTTCACGAATTTTGACTTCTTGTAACCCTGGGGGACACTGTTTTCCTAGTCTTAGGATACTTGCGCCTTGCCAGCTTGCAAGGGGCCAAGTAAGTACTTTGATTACTTAGGGGTTTATCACAATCCTACTCTTTCTAACACAATCTAAAATAACCCAACTAAAATGAAGCTTTGTTTTTTGTTCTTCTCGAAGTGGAAGGTAAGGTATGACAGACTTATAACTTCTCACGTGAGTTCGAACAAGTGAAATCTAAGATTGACAAAGTAAAAGGAAAGGAAAAATCGATGGTATTTATAACTCCCAGGTGTAATGGAAATTGCAAGGAAACTGAACTATAACGAGTACCAAAGAAAATTCAAAAGGGTCACTGAAAGGTCTTGTCAAAAGTTTGTCAACGAGTAGGAAAAAGACCACAAAGAATTCAGGTCCAATGTTTTAGTACAATTTTGGGATACAGGCAAATCTAAAGAGGTTTGCAAGTTCCCCAGTGGAGTCGCCAGAAAAGGGCAGGTGTTATAAGCAAAATCTGTCCGTAGGGACGGATCCGACCTTTTCGACTGTGAAGCCGTTTACAGCGCCTTTGGTAGCTCGGCACGAGGCAGAGACTACCCGCACCTCAGGTGGTCCTTCGTCTGAGGCAGTAAAGAAGGGGGAAGAAGAAATGTGAAAGACTTACAAGAAGTCATTCTCAGGACCACCCACCCTAGGTGTTATCCTTCCTTAGCTTCCTAGATGGCCGAAATGGTCTGGGGGGTGAAAATTATAGACAATGGGATGAAAATGAGCTTGCTGATTTTTAGGACAACAAACTAAATAAAGTGGATAGTCAGTTGTTCACTTCCTTAAAGTGTTGGAAACTGTCCCAGAATGGGTCACCAGGGTAAACCGGTATACTGGGTAAATAACCAATGAATGCTTTAAGTAAATGGGTATGAAACAAGGGTGAAAAGGGGGCTTAAAAGCTACAACCAAGTACTTTTAAATGGCTGTAAATTGCGAATAGGAAGTTGTTCAAAGATTTTAAGACAAGGAAACAAGCCCAGAATGGATTTATACCCCCCGGGGTGACCCGAGAAGTGATCCCGGAAAATTGTTAAATAAGAAAAAAGGGTTGTAAAAGTGGATGAACAACTTTGTAACAAGTTGTTACAGATATGATATAAAGGAAATTATACACAACTTCAGTTTTTGTTCATGAGTGAAAAGGTGGACTGACGAAAGGTTGACTTTTAAAAGTATTTTATTGATCAATTTTTGTTTTTATCGCATGTCTTGGCCACCACATTGTTTTGAAGGTTATCCCGATCAGGTAAACACATCCCAGAATTGTGTCAACCAGTATAAGAAGAGTAGTCCTAGCAGTCCACGATGGTTAGGTTGAAGAGTGCCCCATGCAGTTCAGAGAAGTAGGGGTTAGCCACTTCTCGTCACTAGCGCTTTCAGGCTCTTAAAGCCGCTTGGATGGAAGAAGGATACCTGTGAAAAGGAAGAGGCTCAAGACCCCCCTAAAGAGGGTTTTTGTTGAGCTTACCCAAGCAGAGTAGTATTTCAACCGAGCTAAGCTAATCAACTCCTTGACCGTGTGGTATTGAAGAAAGATCACTCGACTTATACTAACTAGACAACTTTCGAGGGGCTCCTGATGAAGACTCCCTGGCTTTGACTCTTAATATTCTATGAAAATGAAATTGCATAAAATGAAATACCAGACCATCCATGTGGAGAGGTCACACCTTGCTTTCACAAGTGTGCCTCCTGGTTACTGAAATTGAAATCTATCTTGAAACTATATACATGAAACAAGTAAATATATAAGTGGCATATATGTCACGGCTAGATAATATGTGTATGTAAATATCTAAATAATATAAGTTTTTTGTTTTCTGTGTATGGGGCAGACCCTTGAATTGTTTTCAAGTCTTTTTTGCGGCGTTTTGCATATATTTATCTTGTTAATTATGCATGGCCCCTTTTTGGGGCAGCCACCTGTAGATTAGTGAGCGAAAAGATGATACAATGAAAATGTAACAAGATTAGATAATTACAACATAACAATTACAACATTCAACCCAAAGGAATGGGTTGAGACTTTCTGCGAACGACAAAGCCGCCATATGCATGAAATCCCCAACTAACCCCTTGTATGGGGATTGAAAATTTAGTGTTTGAAATACAAAAGATGTGATTGTTATCTACACAAGTATTAACTAGATTTTTAGCATGAATTCACAAGTGGACCATTCAAACTACTTACACAAATCGAACATATAAACATTGATATGTATATCAAAAAATTTTGGAGTGAGTGCAAGTGATAATTAAAGTGTGTATGAGAGTGATTGAATAGAATTTACTAATTGAAATGTGTGTTTTTCTTCGCTGTCCTGCTGGCCCTTTTGCCTCAAATAGGTCTCTAGGTGGTCCCCAATCGCTTAAGAGAAGCAAAATGGGTGACCGGATGTATCCTTGCAGGGAAACAACAAAATTTTAGTGTTTATGTATGGAAAAAAAACTGAAATAAACATAACAGAAATTTACATATAAGAAGTATATAACAGCCAACTAAGACGGTTGTCCCGTGGGGGACAATTGACCAAAATGATCCATTTTCATGTTTGGGGCAGCAAGGTTAATGGTAAGAAAACGTAACAGAAACATACATGAATGAAAAGATAAAGCAAACAAGTATGGACAGCCAGCTATGAGGTCTATTTAAGGGTTCTTCTAAGGGGCCATAGGACTCTCAGCCACTAGCTAAGGCTGGAAACAATTGAATACTTCAGAAAATCTGCACTAAAACACATTAAACAAATTAAACCAAGTTGTTAGAAAATGAAAGTGAGCAAGTTAAACCCAAGGAAGCAACAACAAACACCTAGCTAACCAACCCCTCCTGGAAATAGCTAACATATCAAGCATTTACCACTACCGCTCAACCTTTAACCAACAATTGACACATCCAACAACTAAAATTCAACAAGTACACACACACAAAGAGCCTTATAAATTTCAGCAAAGCTTTGTTACTATATTTCTCCTCCCTCATTTTTACAATACCAGCCCTCTTATTTATAAAGGAGAGGTGAAGGCTTAGGGTTAGGTCACAAAACACTTGTCACTTTTGGAAAAGTGACAAGTGGACCAACCCTAAAGTATTTTTGTCATTTTTACAAAAAAGTAACCTTATCCAAAAAGGGAACCTTATCCAAAAGGGAATCTTATCCAAAAAAGGGGATCAAATCAGATTTGACTTGACCCTTCAATTACATAATAATTACATGCCAAAAGTAAATCATACGAGAGTTTATATTACAAAAAGTCATTTTTCATAAAATGACAAATCTTGATATGCCACATCTTGATATGCCACATCATCATTTGCCTTGGGATTTGTGCCATCCCAAATGTTCTTTGACTGCTGCCATGTTTTGCAGCTGTAGGTGATGTGTTTTAGGATAGTATCCGGCCATCTATGGCTGTCGGATTCACCGGAATGAAGGCCCAAGGTGTGAAGAATTGCTGAGTTGCTTTGGAGGGAAAGGGGACTTCGGGCTTTGGTCATTGTAAGTAAGGAAATGCCCGTTGTTCAGGCACTTTTCAGACCTGATTATGCCCCCCCTTTGTTGCCTATAAGTTTCCCTGTGAGTTGGCTAACACATGGCTTTGATTTGGGTTTGTTTTGGTAAGAGGACCCCTTGGACCTGAACTTTGATAGGCTCTTCCTCTATACCAAAGAGTCTCAAATTTGTTCTTTACTGTTTCCATGTTGTAGCTCTGTCCACTACCTTTCCGCTGCCTTTTGTTTGGTGCAAATACGACTCCGGATGAGTGAGATATGGCCCTGGAAAGGTATGCGGATGGAGCCGACCAATGGATTGATCAGGGAAAAGATTTGGAATTGGGGTGAAATTATGGGTTGGAAACCAGAATTGACAGGCTGCTATAGGTCTGTATACCTATAGCTGAAATGGGTTTCCTTCACCAAGGCCCAATTTTACCTCGGAGGCCCCCAATTAGGCCTATTTCCTGTGCATGTTTGTAGGGCGAAACTGAGTACTTGTCGCTCTGGGACATGTCACTAAAAATATGGGCTGAATTTGCTGAGTCGAATGGCATGGGTGTATTCTAAACTTCGTCCCGATCGTTTCGACTATTCACGGGAGAAAATCCGCCTCCATACCGGGAAGTTATGCAATTAAAAACTCCAGTCACCCTTAGGGGGGGGGAAATTAAATTTTAACACATAGTTTAAAAACCATTTAAATTTTATTTATGTTTTAATAAAACATTATAAAAAAGATTTAAAAAATAATTATAATTACAAATATATAAATATATTTATAACTAAATTGAAATTTAAAAAATAATATAATATGAAATTTAAAATAAAAATTAAATTAAATTTAAAATTTAAACTAAAATTAAAAATTAAAAACATTAAAACCATTCGAAAACCCCAACCCACCCGCCCCTGGTCACCCATGTGATTGGGGCCAAGCGCAAAAGAGGCCACGGGGAGGGAGCTGCGTGGAGGGGAAGGCCATGGAGGTGGCTGCGTGGGGGTTTTGGGGGGAGAGGTTGGTGGCTGGGCGGTGGCGTGGTGTATGGAGTAAGCACTGGTGTGGAGGGGAATGATGCGTGGAGGGGTGAATGGGGATGGGACTAGAGGCTGGGAGGAGCCCGCGATGGTGGAATGGGAGAGGAGGCCGTGGAGGGGAGGAAGTGGCAGAGTGGGAGCCAAAGTGGGGAAATGGAGGCAAGGGTTTGGAGTCGCGGGTTATGGGAATCGCGCGCGTGGGAGATGGGAGAGAAGGCCGAGGTGGTGGTGAAACGGGAGGAGAGAGCGGAGATGAGAGGGAGGTATGGCAGTGTGGGAGAGTGGCGACCTGTGCATGAAGGGAATGGAGGATGCAACGAGAGAGGGCCGGGATGGAGGAGACTGCATGCAGGAGGTGGAGGAAGCACGAGAGAAGGGTTGTGTGCGGTGGTGGTGGTGGCGCCCAGGTGGTGGACGGGCGGCCAGCCACCCAAAAATTAAAATTTGAAAACTATAGGCAAAGTGGGTTTCTGGAAAATACACTGAACGGGAGGTTTTGGGTTCAAACCCCCTGCCTTCCACTTGGATTTCTGGGTTGTTTTTGAGGTTTCTGGGCAATGGAAAAAAGGGAGGGCTGGGGTTCAAAGCCTAGGGCTTCCCAGTGACATGCCCAGGCCTGCAACCTCCAATAGATAGCTTTACAATCCAAAATTTAAAGGATCCATTGAGGCTTGGGCAAGATGCCCAAGAGGGGTTCGAATCCCCTCTCCTTTGCATCTTTCAGCACACAAACACCCTTAATAAACTCAGCCATTAATCCATCAGAGTGAACCAGCAAACAATCTCATCTTTGAAACAGACAAACAAAAACTAATTTCTTCTTGCAGAACCTCAAAACAACCAACAACATATCTTATTGGTTTTTTGGAAATGGCATTAATGGATTACCTGGCCAAATGTTGGAGATGGCAGCATGGAAGATGGTTGTCCACTGCTGAGTTATTTCTGCTGTCCAAAACCTCCCTCTGCTTCCATGCACTGTTGTTGCAGAGCTCTCCCCTTTCTGGCCAAATTGTCCAAATGGCTTGGGAGAGGGGAGAAGGGGATTTTTTTTTTTTTTTTTTTCCAAAAAAACCAATTTTCCCCCATTTTGCATGAGCTACGTGCCCATTCCCCAAATTTCCTGAAAAATATTTAATCAAATATTGTATTAATTTTTTAATAATTTTGGAAAAATGTGCAAGTCAAAGTTTGACTTTGACTTTGACTTTGACCCTGCTGCAGTTGACTCAGCCCAAAAAATGTTGACTGGCGAGACGGAGTCGGAATTGGACGCAAGTCACATCGTTGGAAAGGTATTGACGAGTACATCAGGAATATGTCATCACCAACTTGAGACAATGCCACCTCAGCCCTCAAATTTTTCCCAGAACAATGGCCACTTAAAAACCCCTGACTTGCTGGTGGGCCCACATGACACCTAATCTTGAGAAAGGTGCCAAATCGTCATACGATATCCAATCAAGGCAAATGAGGTATTGTCGGAAAGGTATCAACGAGTACTTTGATGAGGTGACAATATAATTTTGTGCTAGGGCCATTACAACTGTCTTGTCTGTTATGAAACCCTGTCATGCGAGTTGGTAGACCCCTTTTTGCCTAAAATTATTAGCCAACTTGTGACAGCTCTAACCAGGCCATCTAAAGTTAGAATGAGGCAAATGAGACGTCGTTGGAAAGGTGTATGAGTCTATTATAGCATGGAATAGCTAAATATCTGATTTATAATTCTTTACCCACCAATTTTAAATCATGAATCACTGCAACCAATTTGGTGTCCAAAAGTGGTCATAAACTTGCGAAGGCTCGTTCTTACCAACCAGGGGTCGAAACCAAGCACAGGATACACTGTTGGAAAGGTATCACACTTCCCTACACCATGCATGGGTTTTATTTCCCCTTTGATACCATAATCTAAACAGAATCAGACCAAGAAGTCACAACTATTGGCTTTGGCCGTTCGAGTGACGTTGACTTCACGTGCCTCGTATGGGGTCATACTGACTCGGAATCAAGTTCATGATATGTCATTGAAAATCTTGTCCCAATCCCTACCACTTGGAAGTGTTGTATTCCTTGAATCGAAAAGCCTTGACATGATGAAGAAATGTCATGGGAAGGACCACAAATCCCTGAAAGCAACCAACTGATACTCTTTCAAGGGCAGAGGCCATAGTAACTATGACCCCCGCCACTATATTTGACTGGAACCATGGCATCAAGGGGTGTATATGGAGAAGTAACTGTGTAAAACACCATGTTGAGCCCAGAGCAGTTTTTTGGGTCAACACTAGCATATACATGCACAGATACTCTAACACATCGTCCTTACCAGACCTTCGGGATCTGTCTAGGGATGATCAGTCCCCTAGGATATAAAATCATAACTGAGCTACCCGTTATTGGTCAGGATACCATAGTATCATCAACATCACTCCCCCTTTCGAGGGAGGTCCTTTCGGACTATAACAAGATTGTATCAAAAGTGATCAAACTTTACATGAGACAGAGGCTTGGTCAACACATCTGCAACATTCTCATATGTGCCAACATATTGGAAATTTATGGCTCCCCTCTACAGCATATCACGAATGTAGTGATACCAAAATTTCTATGTGCTTTGACTTGTCATGAAACGCAGGGTTCCTTGTCATCTTTATGCAACTCTGGTTATCACATAGAATCACGGTTGATTCCATCTCCAGATCAAATAGACATGTCAACAACTTCTGAAGCCATATGGCTTCACAACTAGAAGAACATGCAACAATGTATTCTTTTTCTGCTATGTTGAGAGCAATACTAGATTGCTTCCTACTATGCCATGAATTCATCGTTGACCCTAGACTGAAACAACATTTTGAAGTGCTCTTTTTTTCAAAAACACTTCCTGCCCAATCTGAATCGGTATAACCAATCAGTCTGAAGTCATGATCTCCATTATAACAGAAACCAAAGTCCAACGTACCTTTAAGGTATCTCATCACATGTTTTGCAGCGACAAGGTGAACACCTCTGGGTTCTACTAGTTACTGACTCAAGGTGCGCACAACAAAACATATATCTAGCCCGGTGTTCGTCAGATACATCAACGATCCAATGATCTGTCTGTACAATGTAGCATCGACCAATTCTGACAAGGTATCAATCAGGAGCTTCAACGTAGTTTCCATGAGTGTATTCATAGATTTACACTCCAAAATATCAAACCTCTTCAGTGTTTCAACTTCATACTTCCCTTGGTTAAGAAATATCTTCTCTGGTCTCTGCCAAACCTCAAGGCCTAAAAAATAGTGCAGTAGAACTAGGTCTTTCATCTCAAATTCTGCAATGAGCTTCTTCTTACAATCAGTGATGAGATTTTCTTCTCCAGTTAAGAATAAGTCATCCACATACAACAACAATATAACAAGCTCATCATTCATAACCTTGAATTAAAGGTTAGAATCAACTTTACTCTTGGTAAAGCCCAAGCTCGTCAGGAAACTATTAATTCTTCCATACCAAGCTCTAGGAGCTTGCTTCAATCCGTACAGATCCTTCTTCAACATGCATACATGATTCTTTATGTCTTCAACTTCAAACCCTTGAGGTTGTTCTATATACACTTATTCTTCATTGACACCATTCAAGAAAGTTGTTTTCACATCCATCTGGTGTAACTTCCACTTCATCTTAGCTACAAGGGTTATGATGGTTCTGATAGAAGTGTATCTGGCTACAGGAGAAAATGTCTCTTCATAGTCAATGCCTTTTTTTTTAGAAAAGCCACGAGCTGCAAACCTTACTTTATATTTCTCAACAATTCCATCAACAACATGTTTTATCTTGTATATCCATTTGGAAGATACCGCATCTTTTCTCTTCAGTCTAGGAACTATTTCCCATACATCATTCTTTATAATGGATTGGATTCTTCTGTCATATCATCTGCCCATTCTTTCTTATGAATGGCTTATTCAAAGAAAGGAAGCTCCTTCTCTAAGAGATCACACATCAAATCCATATAACTGGATAATGGCTTGGGTTTCTTGACTTGTCTCATGGTACCTTTTGGGGCACCATACTTCTCTCCATATTGAATAAGTTACTTTGCCCAAGCTAGCTTTCTCTTGTGAGAGATTCTCATATGGGGAGGTTCTTGAGATTCTAACATATCATGATCTTCATGAATCTCATCATCAGGGGAAACAGTGACTTCACTTACTGGTTTTGCAACTCTGGGAGCCACGGGCTCTTCTTCATATACTTCTTCAAGATGGAATCTTCTTGATTTCTTGAGTGTTGCATCTTCATCAAAGGTTACATATATGTTGATATCAATGTGATGGTAACCTGGTGTATAAATTATGAAGTACTTTGAGACCTCACAGTATCCAACACATATTCCCTTCTTTCATGAAGGGTCCATCTTGGTTCTCTTCTCTTTAGAAATGTGTACAAACACTGGACAACAAAATATCTTGAGATGGCTTACTTCGAGCTTTTTTCCGAAGAACATTTCTTCGTGGGTTTTGAACCCAAGTGCACTGTGGGATAATATGTTTTGTACATACACTGTTGTCCTTGCTTCTTCTTCCCATAAGTGAATTGGAAGATCTTGATCATGGATCATAGTCTTCACATCTTCCATTATAGTTATGTTCTTCCTTTCTGCTACACCATTTTGTTGAGGATTGTAGGGAGTGGTGA
Organism: Picea sitchensis; assembly: GCA_010110895.2. NCBI lineage: Eukaryota > Viridiplantae > Streptophyta > Pinopsida > Pinales > Pinaceae > Picea > Picea sitchensis. Next base: position 176,395 of record SNQJ01S0030588.1, on the reverse strand, counting down.
GCTCCCTCTTAATCCTGACATATTTAAAAAAATTTACATACTCTTTTGAGGTGTATTATCCTCCATTATCTGACCTGAGTGTCTTGATCTTTCTTTCAAAGAGATTCTCTATCAAGGTTTTGAATTCCTTGAATTTTCCAAACACTTCATCTTTTGATTTCAATAAGTAAACCCAAGTCTTGCGAGAATAGTCATCAATAAATGATACATAGTATACATACCCACTAATGGAGGTTGATGGCATTGGGCCACATACATATGAGTGGATGAGCTCTAAGACTCCTTATTCTTTACTGTCTCTCTTCAGGAAAGGGTTCTTGATGTTATTTCCTTGTGCACATCCATTGCGCACACCTTCATGGTCGACCTTGAATTCCGGTAGACTTGTAACTGCCTTGCTCACGTATGGTAATGATTTGTAGTTTATGTGAGCTAGTATTCTATGCTAAAGTTCACATGGAATCTCGGTGGAGTGTGTCAGGGCTGCTTATGAGTGACCTTTTAATTTATACAGGCCACCTTCTTCTGTTCCAATAACAATTGCATCTTCTATGGTTTTTCTCTTAGGCCACATGAGGACTTCACCATATATGAATGCAACCTCGAATCCTTTATTATCTAAAGTTGATATAGAAAGCAAGTTCTTTGTCAAACCTAGTACATGTAATACATCCTTCATCTTCATTGGGGTCCTTGAATCAAGTTTGTAATTGGACTCTCCCACTCCTTTGATAGGGTACTGGTAATCATCTCCAAGTGTAAATTTTTGGGAAAGTTATTTTCGGTAAGGCTAGAGAGAATATCTCTTTGACCTGTCATGTGCTTTGAATCACCACTATCTATGAGCCAAGTATCCTCTCCATGTGATATTGATCCTGAGAGGGCAGAGATTAAGACATAGTCTTCAATCTTTTCTTTAAACATCTTTGTGGGTGGCTCTTCATCTTCAACTGCATGGGCATGGTGCCTTTTGTTTCTCTTCTTGTATTCTTCTCTTCTATATGGACAATTCTTAGCAATATGTCCCATCTTCTCACAATGGTAACATTGGTAGGATGAGAAATCTTTTTCTCTTCTTTGACCTTTCTGAAACCTCTTGGAATCTCCTTGGAGGGTGAGATTCTTTATGAGAATGATTGAATCTCTTTGGGGAGTGATATTCCTCATGTAGGCAGGTCTCCTTCTTGAAATAAGACATTTTCTTTCATCCTTTAGCATGAGCAACTAGGGATTGAGCTTCATCCCTTGAAAGTACTACTTCTCGGTTAGCTACTCTTGCTTCTTCTTGGACACATTCTTCCCAAAGACTGTCAAATTGTAGTTTTTCCTTTCTGGCACAAATAGTTTGGATGAAGGCATCCCAAGGTCTTGTGAGACCATTAAAAGATGTTAAGATGAGTTCATCTTCATCCAATGTGTCTCCAGTTGCTTCTAATTGTTCCTTAAATTGAGAAACCCTAGAGAAGTAGTCATGTACGGTTTCTCCTTTCTGCATCTTTGTATTCTTGAGTTGATTTCTTAGATTCATCTTTCGGTTGATATTTTTTCCTTCATACATCCTGGTTAGAGCATCAAACATTTATTTCGGAGTATTTTTGGAGGCCACTTGAGGGATCAAGTGATCTTTAATAGAGTCCACAATAATTCTTTTGGCCCTAAACATATCTTTTGGTGCTTTGTTTTAGTTGTAGCATATGTAGGTTCTGGTACATTTTCCTTGATAAATATTGAAAGATCATTATCTTCAAGAATGAGTGCAATCGTATACTTCCAGGAACAGAATTTATCCACACCTTCTAACTTGTCAACAAGCTTGGTGTTTGTAGACATCTTGACCTAGAGTTAGGAAAATGACCAAAAAATGAAAGTGCTCAGAAATTAAATCTGAACTTACCGGGAGGTGCGCTTGGCTGAAGCGAGTAGGCTGGTGAAGTCAAATTTTTCCCTTTCAAATTTGACATGTGGAAATCTGGACTGGTACTTCTGGTATTGTTTTTGGTTTTCTAGTACCAGTGAAAAATAGGGTTTCACTTTCCGGGATTTTTGTCCACTAGAAAAGTTTCCTCAAACTGCCAATGAATTTGCTAGGCTAGGGCACACTTCCTTGATGAATTTTAGGCTGAAATTCCTCTCCAATAAAAAGCCCTAATTTTATTGTACGACAACAGTGACGTTAGTGCTTATCCAATGAAAGGTGTTATCTTCAGTTTAGCTTTGATACCATGTTAATTTTAGAGTGGCTATTAATTTTTCTTTCAATTTACTAGATAACAATAACATAGATAGGATCACTGAGAGAAACACAATCACAAGATACACAACATTTATTCTGGGAAACCCTCATGGGGGAGAAAACCCAGCAAAAACTTCCTTAATATAGATAGCCAATACAATGCCAAGATAATAGACCAAAACACTAGAGAATATCCAACACTAAGAAATGTGCCTCTGTCTTCCTTCTTCTCCCAACTGCAGCTCTCCAAACATGCTCACTTGATAAGTGAATGAGTGAGTGAACAAATGAGGCGCTAGCCTCCTTTATTTATACTAGCTGGCAGGCGCTGGAAAGGTGTCTCTTCATTGAGTAGGGCCGAATTCTTAATTTTCATAATATAATTAGGGTTTGACCAATCCAAAAAAGGGTATTTGATCAAGTACAAATCCTGACATGATCAATCCACAAAAGGGGATTGATCTGATGAATAATAACTCAATAATAAATATAATACTCTTTGTACTTACAATATTTCAACAATATGTAGACGATGGCTCATATTCATCCCCATTAGCATCATCGTTACTTCTTGAAGACCGAGAATACATGAGAGATCCCAAGAAGACCCCATAATTTCCCTGAGAAGAATAAATGAGGTAAAGGACAGGTTTAGGTCTAGGAAAACATTGCCTCTTCATCTACGAATCCTCATAAAAATCCCCAAGATGAAAAAACTTTTGCATTGTAGAGTGAGCCTTTGATTCCTATGAGATGGACATGTCCTAGTGTTCATCTAAAGTTGAGGATGAAAGTGGTTGAAAGTCCTCATAGAACAGGTATGCATCCCCAAAAGGATCTTAATCACAACTCCCAAGGGATGATTGAAAATCACCTTGAAAATGTTGCGACGGGTCATCCTCGAATGGGAGGAACAAATATGTAACCATATCATCATTAGGCTACCAAACATATGAATCATATATGCATGAAGACCAGTCTTTTGAAATGACAACTCAACCCCCTTTGCTTGAGAGCTACCCTTAATGTCGTAAATGGGGTCTCTATAAAAAATGAAACGACCAAAATCCCATGTGCGTCTCCCAGTCTGTATGAAAGTGTCTATATGTTCATCAACCATATCCAAGGTTTCTTTCATAAAACCATTGGTGTGACTAAAAATGACCATCTCTTTGTCTTCATGTGCAGGAATAAAAAAGGCTAGGGCGACTTCAACTAGATCTTCAAATTCTTCATCATTGAGACTAATTGCATCATCAACTTCAAGTGCAGGAGGAAAGAAAGGCTAGAAGACTTCATCTTTGTCAAGCGAGACAATGGACACCGATGTCTCATTTGGGTCTTCATCATTGAGATTTTCTGCAGTAGGTAGATGATACTCTTCGTCAGTTTTCCATTCTTCATCTATTGTCTCGTCATTCACCAGAAAACCTTCTCTGCAAAGAGCGTGTTTGAGCTCTTGGAAAGTATCTTGCAAATTCTGAGTAGCTAACCAATAATTCCTCATAAATTCGTTAATGATATTTGTAGAAGATGGGATACTTTTTGGATTACATGAGTGTGCAAGACAACTCCTTTGACTTGATTCCAGTGAAGATACAAAAAATTTCATCAACACATCTTCATGTAGCACATTTAAGCTTGAGGCATACTTCATATAATTCACAACATGGGTGACTGCTAAAGCTAGATCACCATTAAATTTAGGGAAACTTTCCCTCCACTCCGTAGAGAAATGATTTGGATATCCAGGGATATTCTAAACATCAATAGAAGGGTAAATCTTATGGAATTCCCATTGTAAGTCTTGTGAGGCCATGGTTCCATTACTTAGGGTAATACCTCAATGCAGTCGTCAGATTAACTTTATGAAAATCTCATCAAGAGTGGAAGGGGAATGTCCTTCGAGTGGAGTCGCCAGGCAAGCTAGAGGTAAAGGATTTGGGATGGAAGCTTGTCAAAGTGTCGTTAGGGCATGAAAGATAATTCAAAATCCTCCCTAGTAATGACGCCAAAATGTTATCGCACAAACTACAGGTTGGACGAAGCCTGACCCAATCCACAATATGGAGATAATTGTGGGAGAGTTTACCCATTGTCACCTCAGATAAACCCTCCCCTTGCTTTAGTGTAGGAGAAATCCAACACAAGGGGGGAATCATGGGTGACCCTAGGAGAAAATGAGATGGAAAGTGAGACTAAGAAAGTGATGCCCCTATAAGTCAAGTTACTAAGTGGAAGATGGCTTGGAAAGGAGTCTCGAAAGTGATCAATGGTTTCCAAGAGCTCGAGTACCTACAAAACATGATTATACATGCCCGAGACACAACAAAAGACAAGATACAAGCCCAACAATCCAATGGAAAAGAAAGTGAATCTTGTTGTCCTAATTAGCAGTGGTATATAATGATATAAATCAGCAATGAAATAAATGGAATAGTTGCTAAACAAGTCACTAAAATTCCAAGTAAATATGCAAGAGACTAACTAGCAATTACTAGTGAAACTCAAGTATGATAGCACAAGACTTTAGCAGAATTTAAAGGTTGTTTGATGTAAGTATTGAAGAGATATTTCTGCAGCCTTGTGGCTGTAGAAAAAAAGTGTTACTACAGGAAATTCCAATCATCAAAACTTGCAAGTAAATCACCCAAAAGAAGCACAATAACTAGTAGATTATTTGGCGACTTTCTAACAAAAATTGATAGTTAGAACATGAACAAATTTAGAAAGTATGAAGTGATTTGTTGCATCCCTAATGGTTGTAACTTAAAGTTATTACAACAACACTAAATCCTTGGAGAAACAATACGCCCTAGTGGCCTTGACAAAATTTTAGCATGCATAAAAGATTCCAACTTAAACCATTTCAATATCTCGTAATTCTATGTGTCTCAATGCAATGATTTTATTTCTCCAATGCAAGAGATTAGTGTCGTTAACTATTGGGTTATGGAGTATTTAAAGATGAAAGAGCTAGTTGTGCTACTTCCTTGGGGGTGTAAGCCATTTTACTCCCCAAGGAAAGCAAAACTAGCTAAGGAAAATCCTAGGAGGGTGTAAACCCTTTTACTCCTAGTATTCCTTTATGCAACAAATTATTCCAAGACAAATATGATGGGCTTAGTGGAGTTGTATGCCCTTATACTCCCCAAACTCTTAGCAAATTAACCTTGTGACCCAGAAGAGAAGCAATAACATGAAAGATTCCTTACCTATTCTAAGCATTAAAAAGATAAACTCCTTTTAACCAAGAAAATCCTCCATAAAAGCAAGAAATAACCTCCAAGAAAGATAGTGCCTTACTTCTTCATCCAATAGCCAAAGAAAACCATAGCAAGAGATAGTAGCAAGAGTGATAAACAAAATTGCCCAAGTAGGGCGCAAATTTCAGCCAAGTATCCTCTCCAAGACGGGAGAGTTATGATGAAATGACAAGAGTTTAATCTCTATTTATACAAATCCTCCTAAAAGTGTTTGTCCACTTAATTTTAGGATAACCAGAAAGTAAGGGATCAACAACCCTTACTTTTCCCGTTTACATTATCAAATTCAAATTTAACTTTAAAAAATGCACATAAGAAACCCTAATGTGACATCATCCCTCTTCTAAGGTGACGTTTTAGCACTTTTTGCAAGTCGTTGGAGTTGAGGATGGAAATCGTTGGGCCTTCTAGGGCCTCCTTCTCATGCGCTAGGGTTTCCTCTTTCAATCCATGCCTTCTTCCATGAAAACTTGCCAAGTGTCAAGTCAGTGAACACCACCACCCCAAACCCTAGCCCCATAAGACGTCAAGCATTCCAAATGTGACGTTTTGGCCTCCAAAGGAGAAACGTTGGGCTAGTAGGGGCATAGGTGAGGTCCTTCAAGGTGTCCTTGTGGCCTCTAAAAGTTGTCATCATCGTTCGATGTGCATGTCATGGTATCCAACCTATGGTATTCAAGACCCAAGGAAGCCCAAGCTATGTCGGTTCTACCAAATTTGTCCACCAACTAAGTCTTGCAAAGACAATGAATATGCCCTCCAAGGATCTCAAGTCAAATGCATCATGATAAGTAAATCAAGTCAAAAAAACAACCATCCAAGCATGTACATCAAAACCAGTTCATCAAAATAAACAAGTGCTCAAAGACCCTATGCAATTTTCCAAGTTTAAGTATGGGAGGGTTCACAAAGCGACCTATTGAGTGAATCGTACCTCAGGTTTAGAAGTGTTTCCCAAGTGGACCCTTCTCTAGGTCATGTGGACAAAGTGACATGGATGGGAGCAAGAATTTTGGGGCATGGGGTTCATGACATACAGGGGATCGTAGTGTCTCATTTACAGGTGCCTTTATAGAGGGTCTGTTGCACCTTCGTTTTCAATGCAACCTTTTTCCAAGACCATTTATTGTCTTTTGTTCTTTTAAGATGTTTCCAGGTTGAAGCAAAGGTGGGGCTTCTACCTAAGAATGAAAAACAGTGCCCACCTTGACTCTGTTGAAATAATGTAACTGCAAAGAGCATTATTATTATTATTGTTATTTTATTATTAGGATTAATCCCCATTGTGTATTAATCATGTTGGTAATTGTATAAGGACCAAATCCCCTTTTGCGGATTGGTCATCGAACAATTATAAAGGGCAGAATAAGAAGTCGGCCCCAGCAGTTATTATTGAAGACCCAGAATTAATTAAAGGTGGTTTTACCCACCCAGAGTGAGAGGTCGGCCCTGCCAGTAAAACCCTCTCACACGTACCAGTCTTGTATAAATAAGAGGCTAGCGCCTCACTTCTAACACACAACTCACTTGCTCATTATCTTATGAGGCAAACTGCAATTACCAGTTAGAGAGAGGAGAAGAAGAGTGGTGCATCTCTTAGGGAGGACTATCTGTATTGGTTTGAGTTATCTCTTGAACATTGTATAAGCTATTTATGATAAGGAAGTTTTTGTTGGGTTTTCTTCCCCTAGAGG
>SNQJ01S0030588.1:135546-167891 GCA_010110895.2 Picea sitchensis | reverse complement strand
CCAGACCAAAAAGTAAGGATGTGGTATCATCAAAATGGCTCTTCAAAATAAAACATGTTGTTGATGGAAGTATTGAGAAATATAAAGCAAGATTTGTCGCTCGTGGCTTTTCCCAGAAGGAAGGTATCAACTATGAAGAGACATTCGCTCCTGTGGCCAGATACACTTCGATCAGAACCATTATAGATCTTGCTGCCAAGATGAAATGGAAGCTGCACCAGATGGACGTGAAGACAACTTTCCTGAATGGTGTTATCTAAGAGGAAGTGCATATAGAGAAACCCCAAGGATTTGAGGTTGAAGACATGAAGTCTCATGTCTGTCGATTGAAGAAAACCTTATACGGATTGAAGCAACCTCCCAGAGCTTGGTATGGTTGTATAGACAGTTTCTTGACGAGCTTGGGCTTTACCAAGAGTAAAGAAGACTCAAATCTCTACTTCAAAATTATGGATAATGAACCAGTAATATTATTACTGTATGTGGATGACTTATTCTTAATTGGAGAAGAAAAGCTCATCGTTGAATGTAAACAGAGACTTGTCGCAGAATTTGAAATGAAATACCTTGGTCTAATGCATTACTTCTTAGGCCTTGAGGTATGGCTGAGTCCAGAAAGAATCTTCCTTAACCAAGGGAAGTACACAGTCGCAATCTTAAAGAGATTCGACATGCTAGAATGCAAGTCCATGAATACTCCCATGAAAGAAAAGTTGAAGTTGTTGGTCGATACTTCGTCAGATTTGATAGATGCCACACTGTACAGACAGATTATTTTATCGCTGATGTACCTGACGAACACCAGACCAGGCATCTGTTTTGCAGTGAACACCTTAAGTCAGTTTCTAGTAGAGCCCAGACGTGTTCACTTAGTAGTTGCAAAACATGTGATGAGGTACCTTAAAGGTACAATGGATTATGGTCTCAGCTATGATAGAGATCATGACTTCACATTGAGTGGATACACTGATGCAGATTGGGCAGGAAGCGTTGCAGACAGAAAAAGCACAGATGGAAGCTTGTCAAAGTGTCGTTAAGGCACGAAAGAGAATTCAAAATCCTCCTTAGTAACGACGCCAAAATGTTATCGAACAAACTGTAGGTTGGGCGAAGCCTGATCCAATCCAAAATATGGAGATAACTGTGGGGGAGTTTACCCATTGTCACCTCAGATAAACCCTCCCCTTTCTTTAGTGAAGGAAGAATCCAACACAAGGGGGGAATCATGGGTGACCCTAGAGGAAATAAGATGGAAAGTGAGACTACGGAAGTGATGCCCCTATAGGTCAAGTTACTAAGTGGAAGATGTCTTGGAAAGGAGTCTCAAAAGTGATCAATGTTTCCAAGAGCTTGAGTACCTATAGAAGATGATTATACATGCCCGAGACGCAAGAAAAGACGAGATACAAGCCCAACAATCCAATGGAAAAACAAGTGAATCATGTTGTCCTAATTAGCAATGGTATATAATGATATAAATCAACAATGAAATAAATGGAATAGTTGCTAAACAAGTCACTAAAAGTCCAAGTAAATACGCAAGAGACTAACTAGCAATTACTAGTGAAACTAAAGTATGATAGCACAAGACTTTAGCAGAATTTAAAGGTTGTTTGATGTAAGTACTGAAGAGATATTTCTACAGCCTTATAGCTGTAGAAAACAGGTGTTACTACAGGAAATTCCAATCATCAAAACTTGCAAGTAAATCACCCAAAAGAAGCACAATAACTAGTAGATTATTTGGCGGTTTTCTAGCAAAAATTGATAGTTAGAACATGAACAAATTTAAAAAGTATGAAGTGATTTGTTGCAGCCCTAATGGTTGTAACTTAAAGTTATTACAACAGCGATAATCCTTGGAGAAACAAGACTCCCTAGTGGCCTTGACAAAATTTTAGCATGCAGAAAAGATTCCAACTTAAACCATTTCAATATCTCGTAATTCTATGTATCCCAATGCAATGATTTTATTTCTCCAATGCAAGAGATTAGTGTCGTTAACTATTGGGTTATGGAGTCTTTAAAAATTAAAGAGCTACTTGTGCTACTTCCTTGGGGGTGTAAGCCATTTTACTGCCCAAGGCAAGCAAAACTAGCTAAGAAAAATCCTAGGAGGGTGTAAACCCTTTTACTCCTCCTAGTATTCCTTTATGCAACAAATTATTCCAAGACAAATATGATGGGCTTAGTGGAGTTGTATGCCCTTATACTCCCCAAAATCTTAGCAAATTAACCTTGTGACCAAGAAAAGAAGCAATAACATGAAATATTCCTTACCTAGTCTAAGCATTAAAAAGATAAACTCCTTTTAACCAAGAAAATCCTCCATAAAAGCAAGAAATAACCTCTAAGAAAGATAGTGCCTTACTTCTTCATCCAATAGCCAAAGAAAACCATAGAAAGAGATAGTAGCAAGAGTGATAGACAAAATTGCCCAAGTAGGGCACAAATTTCAGCCAAGTATCCTCTCCAAGATGGGAGAGTTATGATGAAATGACAAGAGTTTGATCTCTACTTATACAAATCCTCCTAAAAGTGTTTGTCCACTTAATTTTAGGGTAACCAGAAAGTAAAGGATCAACAACCCTTACTTTTCCCGTTTACATTATCAAATTCAAATTTAACTTTAAAAAGGCACATAAGAAACCCTAATGTGACGTCATCCCTCTTCTAAGGTGACGTTTTAGCACTTTTTGCAAGTCATTGGAGTTGAGGATGGAAGTCGTTGGGCCTTCTAGGGCCTCCTTCTCATGCGCTAGGGTTTCCTCTTTCAAACCATGCCTTCTTCCATGAAAATGTGTCAAGTGTCAAGTCAGTGAACACCACCACCCCAAACCCTAGCTCCATAAGACGTCAAGCCTTCCAAATGTGACGGTTTGGCCTCCAAAGGAGAAACGTTGGGCTAGTAGGGGCATAGGTGAGTTCCTTCAAGGTGTCTCTGTGGCCTCTCAAAGCTGTCATCATCATCCGGTGTGCAGGTCATGGTATCTAACCTGTGGGATTCAAGACCTAAGGAAGCCCAAGCTAGGTCGGTTCTACCAAATCTGTCCACCAACTAAGTTCTGCAAAGACAATGAATACGTCATCCAAGGATCTCAAGTCAAATGCATCATGATAAGTAAATCAAGTCAACAAAACAATCATCCAAGAATGTACATCAAAACCACCTCATCAAAATAAACAAGTTCTCAAAGACCCTATGCAATTTGCCAAGTTTAAGTATGGGAGGGTTCACAAAGCGACCTATTGGGTGAATCGTACCTCAGGTTTAGGAGTGTTTCCCAAGTGGACCCTTCTCTAGGTCATGTGGACAAAGTGACATGGATGGGGGCAAGACTTTTGGGGCATGGGGTTCATGACATACAGGGGAGCGTAGTGTCTCATTTACAGGTGCCTTTATAGAGGGTGTGTTGCACCTTCGTTTTCAATGCAACCTTTTTCCAAGACCATTTATTGTCTTTTGTTCTTTTAAGATGTTTCCAAGTTGAAGCGAAGGTGGGGCTTCTACCTTAGAATGAAAAATAGTGCCCACCTTGACTCTACCCTAGTCACATCATGCTTCCCCAAGTTGAAGACAATGTGTGGGAATTCTACCTAAGCATGAAAAACATTTCCCACACATGCTCCATCTTGGTTGGCATTTTGTATTAGTTATTTTTACAGATCCCATCAGTTTCTTATGAGAGACATTTCATTGTCCTCAGGATCCCTGGGCGAGCATCTAGAAGGTTCATGATTGGATTTTATCTTTTTCCAGCTACAATCCTCTGGACCTTCAGCCCCTTTTCCCATGAAATGAGGGACAATCCCTTCTTGGGTCAATACACCCGAAAATCCCAAAAGATAAGGAGATGAGGGGATGAAGTGTGGAAAGTGGCAAGTATGGTCGGGAATGGTACGATGAAATGTCAAGAGGACCTCCCAGTAGAAAACCTATCCCTAAGGGTGACCACTTACTAGGGCGCAATGTCAATCACCAAGGTGAAACAAGGAAAATAGCAGAATTTCCAAGCAGACATTACATAATAAAAAACATTTTAAAATGCAACAAACTCAAATGTCTCAAATATTGAAATGACACTCAATCCCTAGCTTGTTCCTCATGGAGCAAGACCCAATGTCTCCCAGAAAAAATCTGATATGGTGGATACCTTCATGATGAACCTGATATCTATGGTGGTGAAGCGGGCCTCTATCTGTGCAAGTGGACATTGTTGGTCAAGTTGTCTCTCGGTATTCCATGTCGACAACCTGAGGGCCTCAAGACATCATCTCCTTAGTTATCCCTAGGAACTGGGGATAACAGGTCCTAAGGACAAAGGAGTTCCCTATGTTATAGTTGTGATGTCCCATCCCCAAGATTAGGCCAGCAGGGAGTGACTTAGTAGTCTATATGTTCCCGTAGACTATAGTCAGGCACAAACAGGGAACCAGATGGAGGAATAAGGAGGAATTAAGGCTAAACGATAGACTATAGTCGCACAAACTGGGAACCAGATGGAGGAATAAGGAGGAATGTTCATACAACGATAAATTAAGCCCAATTACTTAGGGAAAATCACTCTAAGCCTAAGTCAACGGAAGAATTAGGAACAAAAAGGCATAAGGGGTGACTTTAATGGACAACATTTCACTTAGGAGGAAGTGTCAGGTTAAGTGATGTCAACGGAGAATCAGGGTTTCGGAAGCTATAAAGGAAGGGTAAAGCAACCTAATTCATTGCGTACGATTAAGGATTTGATGTTGAGAGCTCCAGAGGGAGGAGGAGAGTCAATCTTGTTGTTTTGTGTACTGGAGGAAACCACCACCCTTTGATCGGTTTCGGTGTTGAGACACACCTTAGCCCATCGGAGATACCATCCGTGTATTTCATCGCATTTCGTGAGTATTCTCCTCGTGGAGGAGGGCTTAAAGCTGCTATTGAGATTCTCGGGATTCCGCAGAGGACCGTATCCCGATTGCGTGATCCATTCCGGACGCATTGAGAGCTAGCTGTGGCGCTTCCAAAGGAGATTAGCCACCGATTCGACTTTGCGGAATTTAGTAATGCGATTCAAGGTCCAAGGAGGGGCTTAACCCCTGTATTTCGATTCCAGTCAGGAGGTCCGCTCGATTGCCGTGACAAGATTTCCATTGCGCCAGCCTAAAATGCATTGATTGAGCAGCTGGAGATCATCTTCGGCTTGAGTTTTGAGATCCAAATTTTCCAAACCGGAGCACGTCACCGTGCTCATCCGGATCGTTATTTTGGTCGTTCTACCCGTGCATGCAGCAGATCTGGCCGGCTCTCTTATGTCAATGGTATTTTCATTATTTGATTGTATTCCAGTAAAAAATCCATGAGATCTCCAACACGTTTAGTTTATATTTCAGTAGGCGATTTGTAATTCCACGCATGCAATCATATTGTTCATGATATTGAGTTATTGGCTCCGACCGCCATTGCATGCATCATTTTATGATTGTAAAACCTTTGTTATGCTACATGCAATTATAATAACCTTACATGCAACCATAACTCCTACATGCAACACTTAAAACAAAGATCATCTACATCAAACCCCAAAACGCATCCAAAAACCCCCTGAGGCATCGACCGCACGAGGAGCAAGAGGAACGAGTAAAGCCATCTCCATCACCGATCGGGATATTTCGTTGGTATCGAGTTTAGTCCCCGCCACCGTGGACTAAAGACAATGAGTGGCGTAAGAACCAGATGGTCAGGAGCATGATGGTAGACGTAATACCGCCACTTACAAATCATAAAGGGTAAGAAGGGGCATACCCCACTTTCACCTTCCCCAGCCTCGTGAGGGAAGAGGAAGAAGTAATCTAGAGAAGCGTAATCCACGAGCAGAAAGGCCGAGGGTCGAAAGCGCCGTAATGAAGAGGCTTTGGTGATGTGTATGAGCTGCACCGAGGGTAGCAGGTGACTCCCCCCAGATCCGCATCGTAGTCTCTCATGGTGTGGGATCGCTGACATGCTAGTTGGGGCCGGGCTGCATCTACAGTCCCAAAATTTGCCTGCAGCGTGATAGACCTGGCGAGGGATGGATACTGCCTGCACTCAAGGCCCACATGCAGCATGTGGGAATTCGTGGGCAAGGACACTAGCCACCCACTCGCATTATTGTACACCTCGCCGAGGTAGGATCCCACGCTTCATTATTTCCTGGGCTTCCAGAGAGCGGCCCCAAAGAAGAATTGTGGGACCGACATAGCTCAGGACCACCACACATGCGGAGGATATGGAAGAGTATCGGAGAGAATATGCAGCCATGGACCGTGGATTCCGGGAGGGACATGACCCTAGTCAGCATCATGGACTCGCACTCGAACCATCCCAGACCCACGAGGGGGAGGGCGCGCCAGCGAAGCCAGAGCGCTAGGGCATAATATTGATTTCATCTGTAAAGTTGGCAAACTCACCATACCATCTTTGACGGATCATCCAGATGCACCGCGAGAGCTTGGGTACGTAAACTGACTTACTACAAGCTCAACCAGATGATGAGATAGAGGCCATCGGGCCACGCACCCTACACTTGGAGGGTGAGGTACACGAATGGTGGCATCATGGACTGTGACACTGGTCAATGATCACATCACTCTACGTGAGTTCAATCGAGACTCATGGACAGATTTTACGTGGCGATCCGAGATCCAGTAGATTTAGCCCTGAGACAGACCGGGTAATCGCAGAGGCATTTCTATTGGGTGAAGTCAGAGGGTGGCGCTAATAAAGGATGCATACATATCTCAGCCACGATTGGTCATGTTATTCACCGAGGCTCACAGAACCCTTGAGAGGTCGGGTGAAGGCATACCGACCTCAAACCTTGCAGGATGCCATCTACGCACTGGAGATTTGGCGGATTCGGTACCGCGAACTAAACCCTTTACTAAACCCTTGTACCGCAGAGAGATAAGGAACAGAAGAACCTGGTGGGAGGGAAGGCAAGCCCATGTTGGATGATGACACCAGACGAGTTGATGAGGAAGAAGCTTTGCTTCTCCGGCAGAGATCCTTGGGTCCCCGCATAGATGTATTGGGAAGGGATGTGATCCAATTATATTGAGGTGGAATCGCGTTGAGGAGGGGAGGATGAGGACATTCCGTATACATCTACGTATTGCTGATTCGTAGGATCGAGACCGCCCCATGAGCCGTAACAACGTACCGGAAACCACGTGATACCGGCTGTGACCAAGCCCTGTGAGGAGGCCAAACCGAGAGGTGAAGGGGGGAACCATAGCCACCCTTCGAGTGCCCAGCATAACACTCGTGCCTAAAAGGCCTTAAAAATAAGGCAACGCATTTATCAGCCTATTGATGGTGGGGCCACCCACAACTCAGACGATCATTGGTAGCCGGAGAGGGTTACTTAATAAAAGGAGCTCTGAGGGGTTCCAATGCGGCAGCCATGATTTGATACACGGCTTACGTTTAGATGGGTCCCAATCAGAGGTCGTACTGGCAACTACAACTCGACCCATTACGGCGTAGCCGACCCATCGATACCGCATGCCACATTGCTGCATGCTGTTGTATTCATCGGGGAGATCAGTTCAATCCACGACGCTGACCAGAGTCGTGAATCGCTGGATCGAGTTGTGTTCGAGAGGGATGTCTACAAGGCCCCCTGACAGCCGTCGGGCGAGTGACGGAACGATTTCGGGTCATGGGTGACAGTGGCTCACGCAAGCGAAAAGTGTGCTGGACCATCACCCAAAAGACCTCGAGGGTAGGGAGCAAAAGCACCATCCACGCATCGTGAGCCAATCGGGTCGCTATGAGCCGCTTTGGACCCATACCACCGTGAGCACCACCGCACGCAGGACGGAGCAATACGATCGAGTTTACAGAGGCGGGCCGCTAACCGCAAGTGATCACGTTGATCTTCACGCATAACCCCAAGAAATTTAAGGACGAATAGAGGTGCCGATCAAAGAGTTACTCGCTATGGGGCACATCGCCCAAATAGGAGTCCCGTACCGTGAGTATTTCAGACTAAGAAGGATGGCACATTACTTGGATAAAATCGACACAGAGCACTCAACAAGAAAACTATCAAGAATTGTTACCCTATTCCTCGCATAGATGAGTTGATGGACGAGTTACATGGGGCAGGCTTCTTCAACAAGATTGATCTAATGCATCGATACCATCGACGATCGGGGAGCGTGGATGGCCGGAGTAGTGACAAGATTCCGATGCCATTTCGACATTTTGAGTTCTTGGTCATAACATTTGACCGACTAATGCACCAAAACACTTCCAGCCTGTATGAACCATATCTTCAGAGGACAGCTGAGGAAATACATCCCGTATTCTTCATTGATCTACAACAAGACATAACTAGCATTTGGCACATTTGAGATGGTTTTGGATATTATGAAGACACAGACTTTATATGCCAAGGAATCCAAACGTGAATTTGGAATGAGGGAGCTACTATATTTGGAGCACACCACCGGAATGTGGAGTACGTGTACATCGAGAAGATCAGGGCCATTTTTGATTGGCTAACACCCAAGAACCTCACAAAGATGAAGGGATTCTTTGGGTTATTCATTTACTACAGATGGTTCGTCAAGGGTTTTTCACCGTTGGGAGCACCACTCACAGACTTGACAAAGAAGGGGCTTTTCATTGGACAGAGGATCACGCCAGACCTTCAACAAATGGAAGGAGGTTATGAGCACATGCCCCTGCCTAGCACTCCCATTTTCTCACCAGCTTGTCTTAGGAGGTGACGATCGTGGGGTGGGATTGGAGCAAGATTGATGCGGGAGCATCCCATTGTTTTTGAGAGCAGGAATCGGCTGAGTCGAGAGGTTTCACTCTATTCAATTTACAAGGAAATGCTAGCAATCATGCATGCTTTAAACAAATTCAGGCAGTATCTGGTTGGTAGCAGATTTGTAGTGAAGATCGATCATACCGCCCTGGCATTTCCTGAGCGTAAAGACCTCACAGAGGCACCGGCGGGTCTCCAAAATCCAAGCCTTCACTTTGACATCGAAAGTATGCTTTGGCGGGAAAGTGAGTACGTGGTGGCGTATGCATTGTCCGTGAGACCAAAGCTAGATGTTCGAAGGATGGACATTCAGACATTGGAAAGCTCATTTGTTGGTGGAATAATTCCAAATCCACAAATTTGTCAGAGGTAATGGATGGGCAGTGATTGATGATAGGTACCGGTTCTCGACGATGTCATTTCTACAAGAACCTGATTTATTTGGTTCCAGAATCCACCGTGAAAGGGAAGATTCCTCGCATGTCAATGACCACCAACGTTGTGGCATCGTGGATACTCTAAAACCCAGCATCGAGATTCTCATGGAAGGAACTCGCTACGACGGTTGAGGCATTACACGAGGTACCTCAACGGCTGGTAACAAGTCCCGAAAGTGCATACATCCCGCAGGGTTACTTCAACCTCTACCCATTCAAGAGCAAAAGTGGGAGAACATATCTATGGGGATTTTCACATGCGTCTCCTAGGGTGCCGTGGAAGAGAATCAGAGCATTTGTAGTGGTCGGCTGTACTGGATCCAAGTTCGACATTTCTTGCCATACCCACCTGACTACAAGGCCATGGCTGTAGCGTGAGTTGTTCTTTAGGGGAGGTATTCCATTGCACGGGTTTGGCCTGCGCAGACAGTCGCGATGAGACGGGCGCTTCATCGGCCAGCTTTTGGCGTAGGAGCTTTCGGGACTCGGCAGTACGTAGCCATTATCAGTACGCCTACCACCCACGCATTGCATGGGCATTGCAGACTGGCCAAATAAAATGGGGTGGAAGGATATCCCGAGAAACTATGTAAAGCAATGACGGGTGAGATGGTTACACATACAGTATTGCTATAACATGACATATCATATGTCTATTAGGATGTCACTATTCAGGGCATTGTATGGGTATTATGCACCTTCATTTATAGATGCTGCATTTGGGGACGGCAGAACCCGGGCCAAGGATTGATGGAAGAGAGTCGGGCGATTCTCTTCAAGAATCAACAAGGAGAACTTGCAACCTCGGTCAATGTAAAGTATACGCAGATCGGCATAGAGTTGAGCACAGTTTCGAGGTAGGATACCTGGTTTTCCTGCGATTACACTCTACCGGCCTCCTGAAGAGGGAGCGAGGTAGAAACAGTCTAAGTTCTATGGGCCATACAGTCATCAGGAGGATAGGCAAGGTGGGTATATGAGCTAGAGCTATTGGAGGGTAGCAAGATCCATAATAAGTCTTTCACGCCTCGCGGTCTTGGGTTAGGGCGCTGGGGCGTCAGACGCGACTTCGGGCTGTGGTTCCACCTTTGGATGAGGAGGGTCTGTTGGAACTAGTACCCGAGGAGATACTAGAGCAAAGAGAACGCAGATTGAGGAGCAAGATCATCAAAGAGTGCTTGGTTAGATGGATGGAGGGATCTTCCAAAGCTGGGAGGGATGCCACATGGGAGGGAGAGCATAATTTTGCAAAGCACCTGTGATTGATGTTGCTTGAGGACAAGCAATCTCTGAAGGGAGACTGCGATGTCCCATCCCCAAGATTAGCCGCCAGGGAGGACTTAGTAGTCTATATGTCTCGTAGACCAGGCCGTGCAATGTCAGGGAACCGGATGGAAGAATAAGGAGGAATTAAGGCCAAACGATAAATTAAGCCTAAATTCCTCCTAAGTGAATTATTTGTTAATTAATTCGCCCCCTTATCACCTTTTTTTGTTCTATTTCTTCGTTGACTTAATGGACAAATATTTCAATTAAGAGAAAGGGTGCCTAGGTTAAGTGGATAACAATCTGAGGAATTAGGGTTTCGAAGCTATAAAGGAAGGTGCCAACCTAATTCATTGCGCATGATTATGATTTGATGTTGAGAGCTTCCTGAGGAGGAGGAGAGTCGACCTTGTTGTTTTTTGGATTTCTTGAGGAAACCACCACCTTTGATCGGTTTCGGTGTTGAGAGACACACCTCAGCCTATCTGGAGATACCATCCGTGCATTTCATCGTGCATTTCCGTGAGTATTTTGTGAGGAGGGCAGCCTGGCCAAGGAGGGCTAAGCTATTGAGATTCTCGACCGGGCAGTAGACCGTGGTCCCGATTGCGTGATCCATTCCACCCATTGAGAGCCAGCTGCATGCCTCCAAAGGGAGACAGCTTACCGATTCCGAAGGGTGGGAATCTAGTGGGCTTATTCAATGTCCATGAGGGGCGAAACCCCCCGTGGTTTCGTGACTAGAGCCGTGAGGTCCGCTCGGATTTCACGTAGGACAAGATTTCCATTGCAGCAGATCTGCTGCATGCATTGATTGGAGCAGCTTTGAAAACATTATGACGGTGGAGTTTTGAGATCCGCCTGTACCGATAGCGGTCACCGCGGTTCATCCGGATCGCTATTTTGTTCGTTCTATCCGTGCATGCAGCAGTTCTGTTGTCTTCTTGCGGTCACTGGTATTTCTTTGTCATTTGATTGTATCTACCCGCATGCATCCATGAGATCCTGAATCGACGCTTAGTTGATATACTTTAGGGCTTATTTGTATTCTAAATGATGTAATCGCTATTGTTCATGATATTGAGTTATTGGCCTTATCTGCCATTGTATGCGCCATTTTATGATTGTAAAACCTTTGTTATGCTACATGCAATTATAATAACCTACATGCAACCATAATAACTGACATGCAAACACTATAAACAAAGATCATCTACATCAAACCCTAAAACGCATCCAGAAACCCCCAGAGTATCAGATCTGCACGTAGGAGCAGTAGGAACGTAGCAAATATCTTGATCAGCCGGATCAGGGATATTTCAATAGCTCTATGATATACTTGCGAGGTCCAATAGTAGTAATCAACCTAATATCTCCAGGCTTTAACTAAGAAGGTTCAACTGCACCCTTAGTTGTACTACCCGATTACACAGGGACAAGAGAGTAATCTTCCCAGGTGTTGTTTTCAGTGCCACTATAGCAGTCAAACAGTCAAGCAACTAATCTAAGGCTAGTTTCAAGACACCTATAGGACTTCTGATATACCCAACGATATGTGGAAGTGAATTCTATCGGTACTACTCGAAGAGGTACCAACAAGGGTTACAAGGATTTCCAACCAGATGAAACCTCTTGTAGTTCATGCATGTAAACTTCCCCTACCGCAGGTTACCCACTTAATGATAGATCTATGTGTTATTTATAGATGCCATAACATGTCTCTAGCTTGAATTTTATTTTCTAAATTGGTGCCAAGAAATGGTTGTGATATCACTTATGATGTACCTAATAGAAATATTCAAAGGATAAATAGCAAAATATTATACCTTTATTGATATGGAATCAATGTTCACTTGCCTCTTCAAGGGGGCAACCTCCAATAGAGAAGAGCTCAGATTATTTCTCAAGACACCTTTTACAATGTTTCTATATCTTTATATAGTACTTTCTATCCTCTAAGAACATTCTAGAGAAGGAACTTTCTAGTAGGCAAAACCTTGTACTAAACCTTCTTACAACAATTGTGTTAACACTACTACATAGGCAATATTTACTAATGATGGTCTCCATACATAGCAATACATAGTAATCCATTTACTTAGGAGGATAGGGAGGTTAGGAACCTAACAAATTCCCAGCTGAGATTGAGACTATTGGGCTCTGAAGTTTTTTGGGGAAATTTGAAGCCCTTTGAGGCATGAATGGTGTAGTTTATAATTTCTAAAAATTAATAGCAACTAGCAGAGAAAATTCAAATGTTTTGTATGTGGATGTGCTTGTCTCTTTCAAATTTATGTGTGTATGGTTCAAATTTACAGATATGATCTCTGACATGAATACAATCTGCAACCTTGCTTGTGATTTATTTTTAGTTCCTAACAAGGCTGGATCAATGTTGTAAGCTAGGAATATGACAACGTCTTTAGAAGGCATTAAGCCTTGACTAAATTAATTTTATATGATATGATGTTATGAAAAATCTTCTATTCACAACCTCACCCTTCTATAGTATGTCTTGCAAGGTTCAATAACCTTTCTCTTCTACAACCATGTCTTGTCTCATTTGGTTTGCAACATTACTCGTCTGAGGTTTTCTTGTCCACAATTTCACTTTGTGGGACTTATGCAACATTGCAACTTTGTCTTATGGCTTTGCAACTTTGTTGCATTCACAAACTCCACTAACCTGCAACTTTCCTGGGAAAACTTGCATAGGCGTACAACCTAGATTCCACAACCTGTTTCTTGCAAGGTCTTCATGGGTCCATAACTTTGACTTATAGTTCTCACAACATTCTCCATCACAATATTTTATGCATCGTTGTTTTTTCTTACAAGTCTATTTGTAGGGTCACAACCCAACCTCGCATTGTTACAGCATTCTCGCTATGGCAATTGTTTTTAAGTGCAAGCAACACCTTCCTTAATGTGGGAATTTTTTGTAATGAAGCACGTACACCTTACAACTACAAAATGTACTTTGGCTTAGCTGCAACTGGGGGTATTTACTCTGCCAAAGTCCCCTGAGATTGCCCATGAGCCCAACCCATGAGTCATCCCACCTGCATGGATGAGATGTGTCTATAAAGAGTGAGCATGTCACTTTGGGAATCGAATCTTGGTGGAGGTAATATAATACCACCCTCGCTTTAATAGAAACTGAAGTTTTGCATGATATGATTGTAGACCAATCTCAAATCATGATACATCACAACAGTATGACCTATCCTATTATGAAGGCATTGCCAAGACTCAAAAATGTTTCACATGATGAGTTCACAAGACTTTCAAAATGCAAAGTGATCTCAGAAAAGTCAAAAGAATGTACAGCCTAAATCATTATAGCTCCCTTAAGCAAGTAGCATAAGTTTGAAACTTTGAAGAAAATTACAATGAAAACATTCGACTATGAATGTGTACAAATAGATATATTAGACCTCAAAGTCCAAGAATGCAAAATCAGCTAGAACCTACTTCATGAACTGGGTAATTTGTAGACAGCAGAGCACCAATAAATTAATCAGTGAACTCAAACCCAAAGTGGATGGAAATTATACAATAATTATTTAGCACATTTCCTGAGAAGGCATTTGGAACTACAAACAAGTTGCAGAATACTTTAAGAGATGCCCAAACTACAACCAAGGACCTGTGAGACCCCTTTGCAAGAAAGTACAGGGAATCCGACCCTTGAAGACAAAATGGACATTGTTTGAATATCTGATCAATCAAATTCCAAAAATGTCGAGGACATGTTCAACAGACGATCCAATGCACTTGGAGCAAATTTCCGAGCAAACAGAAAACATAAGGACGTGGTCTGGCCTTTGTATGTGCAGTTATTTGCATAACGAATCCTCCTCATTAACTCTTCTGTGATATCCTCCTTTCCAAACATGGCTGGGTGAGACCCACCCCTCGACCAGTCAACCCAAGTGATACTTCTGTTAGAATTTAGAGATCCAAACTGCATACTCAAAATAGTTGGAAGGTAATGCTCATCAATATAACAAGATGGTGTGCAAAATGCCTTGAATTTTGCATAATATTTGGTGTCAGAAATTATGTTAATTGCCAACTTACGATGAATCTCAAACCACTGTGACCCTTTTCGCCACTGACGTAATGTCACTTCTGGTGCCATTTGTCTTTTATAACGACCCCTTCCATCACGACCTGGGTCATCAAATGATTGCACAAAACTATGTTCTGACTTGATCAAGTAATTGTAAACTGTACTGAAGTTAAATACAGGGATGCAGGTCTCCGATAAAAGTATAAACCTCTCATTCGAAAAGTCAAGTAAAGCATTTGCAAGAAGTCGCCTCTCTGCATCACACATATTCGTTTGTCCCCATTGTACAACCTGTCGAGATACAACCATGCAGATTATAGTCGAAATCCATGACAGTTAAAGTTGTCAACATGTTAACAAGCAGGCAGTAGAAGATAATGGCAATTGTACAGTTAAACTTCCAAGTTCCTAGGCATAACAAACCCCCTGTAATATTTTGTAATAAGCTAAGTTTGCAAAAATGAATCATTTTTACAAGCAAAAATAATCTGGAGCAGGCTTCATATCTTAATGTCTAGAGATCTCATTGGATATATGTGGGAGGAAGATAGGAAAAAATAAGTTTCACATCACACAAGGGTATTTGGCAACCCAAAAAAATGCTTATACTGAAAGAAGAGGAAAGCAATCGCAGCTTGGTCATGTGCAAAGGTTTAAATCTCATCAGGCACATGATAAGCCCAAAGATTTCCTATTGGAAGCCCTCAAATCAACTACTAGGTCTGCAGGCAAAAACAACCTGAGTAACTGGCAGATGACAAACAGGCTTGGCAATTTCTACATCAAGTACTACCATAATGCCCTATGACGGTAGTGAAGTCTTTGCTGGCGATAGCAATCCACACCTTAATAAGAAACTGTAAAGATGTCCATTGGTTCGAATGTCTTAGGACACGTGATGAGCCCACAGATTACTTGTGGGGAAACCTAGAATCAACTATTTCAACGAGGTCTGCATGCAAAACCAATCTTAGAAACTGGCAGATGACAGTCGGTCTGGCCAATTTCTTCCTCTGTTACTTTCCCAGTTACTCAACTACCAACCATAATGACATGACTGATGGGAAAACACTGTTGGAGACAGCGATCCACTCCTTGATATTGAACCTGTAAGCATAGCAACAGGTTTGGAAAGTTTGATTGGTTTGTGGGGGAGGTTCAGAAAAACTCATGATTTCAGAAAAAGTAAAAAGGTTCACAAGTATGAAACAGATAAAATTATGCTAAAATTTTTATATATTACTCATAAACTCAAATGCTCGAGGAAATATACATATATAACAATAAAAATTTCGCTTTTATTTTGCTTTTAAATCAACTTTGAAAGTTACATATTTTTGCATTTTTTAAGAAAAAGTTCAAAAGTTTAGTCCAGACCAGTTCAGCCCGTCCATAAGGTTCTGGGTGTGGCCAAACCTGGCAACAATGCCTGTAAGGATGTCCGTTGAAAGGGGCGTGTTGCTTGGTGATAAAGAAGCCCATCAGCCAGTAGAGCAAGCAGCCCACTAGCAAGGGGTAGATCCTGGGTTAGATTTCTAGCCTGTACAATTTTCAACAGTCTATAGATGGGAAATTAACGTTTTCTGTTCATTCATGGGATCAAAAGAAAACCCAAATCCTGCCCTCAAACTCTGGCACCAAATAGTCATATTGATGTTAAACTAAATCCTCAACAAGGGTTATGCCTCTTTGATTTTTAGTAAGCTTGCAATTATGAAGCTTTGATTTTTACTAAGCTTGCAATTAAGAAAAACAACAATCACAGAGAAGGAAGTGGACTGACATAGCACATAGGCTTCAATATGGGTTTTGGATAATAACAAAAATAGTGAAATCATATTATAAGTTCCGTTCAATAAAGAAAAAAAACAGAGACCAATAGAAGGAAAGAAACTGTTGAAATATTGATGGTCCAAGATAAAATAAGATAAGAAACCCACACATACCAAAACATTAGAATGAATTGAAAATGGGGTGAAAATTTTACCTGGCTGGGAATCTCTCGACGATAGAAAGGAGAACCTTTAGGGACCTTCAGCTTAAAAGAAGGCAGCGCGTGGACATAAATAGAATACAACCCTTCATGACCGCGAAGGAATCTCTCCCAGAGGGGAAGAAGGGGAAGTGCCCCCCTGGTCAAAAACATAAAGGCGATCGTGGGCACCCTCTCAAAGGGGTACTTTCTCCTGCGTGGCACCATGGACGCTCTCCAAAGAAGCTCCTCGTCGCTCATTCTGTGCGTCAGATTCAGAGGCCTGATCCAGTGTTCGAATCCCGTCGGATCATCTCTGCTATCAAACCCTATATCACTACTACAAACGACGCTTGGCGACGATATTGGTGGGGAGAGCAACGTTTCTCCGAGAGGGTAAAACACGGTCTGGGTGTTCAAATAGTGCGTCATGTTGAAGGTTCCAACGACGCCCAAGACAATTCCGGAACCTACCAGGATTAGATATGTCAGAATTTTCACCACCTTCACATGCCATTCTCGCTTGCAGGGTAACTGTGATCGAATCCCCACAAGCCCTGTTTCCTCTGCCACTGTATTCCCCCTTTCCTGCATCTTTAACTGTAACTAGATTTTATTCTCAATAGCAATTGGTGCTTAATTTATCCATAAAAAACCCCGGTTCCTCCATATTCCACGCTGTTTTTAGCGAGAAAACCTGACCAACCGATCTGAAGACACACGGGTCATCGATCGTTTGATCTTGAAGTCAACAATGGGCCGCCACCACATCCAGATTCCACCCTTTTGAAATCTTTGGTTGGTGGATTCACGCACTTTGAAAGAAGCAGAGCAATCCAAGCTCCACCGCATCATAGGAAAGGAAACGTTTTTTTCGCTATCTGCCGACAACTTGGTCGCCCGAGGCTTGAATTTTTTGTTCGCACTGTTTGTCGTTATTTGCCTTCCCGTCAAAGCGCGGCATACCATTTCTTCCGGGGATCGCTGGGTATTAAGATCCAGCGTCCGCAATAATAAAAATTGAAGATTTCCTCCTCCGCAACACTTGAAATCAAATTCCATGCTGGTTGGTGGTCGGAGTTTGATTCTATTGGCCTCGGCCGACGTTAGCGTAGGATTTTAGTTTCACATAGCGTTTCTAAAAGGTAAACCTTTTTATTTATATTTTGAAGGATATTCATTAAGATTCTTAGTTCCTTTAATGATTTATTTTGAAGGATATTAATCAAGATACTTAGTTCCTTTTTTATTTATTAACACAATCATACTATTAAAAGTGGTTAAGTGGTTGATATATTTCAATCATATTTTTTTCCACTTAACATATCAAATGAATACATACAACAAATATATTAAATTTACATATTAAAAACTAAAACATACATAAAATATATGAAATTCATATATATATAAAATGAACTGTTTATATAAAAAATTATATATCAAATTCATATATTAAAACTAAGGGCATATATCAAATATTTTTTTTATATCAAGAGCATATCTTTTATAAAAAATATATGAAACTCATATATTAAAAACTAAAGCATATATCAAATGAATTTATTGTATAAAAACATATATTAAGTGAATACATCAAATGCATATATCGAATACAAATTAAGCAAATGCATATATGCTTAAAAATCAATAAAAAAGAAATACATATATATGTTTTTAAATTAAATTTATATATAATATAAATGTAAATATGTTTTTAAATTATAATAATAATAATTTGTTTTTAAAGTCACGGCCAAGTCAATTTGTTTTTAAGGTCACGACCAAGCTAAACACCAAATTGTATGAGATTTTCTTGTTTGTGGGACAAGGGACTCTCTCTGCCTAATTATTTTACTCTAAAAAGGCGAACTCATATAACAAACATATTAAATACATCAAAATCAAACAAAATCTAAATTTATAAAACAAAACCAAAATTGTTATATCAATTATATTAAATTAAAAATCATATCGCTAGTTTTTTTATGGCTACTTTCGAGTGAATCTGGAGTTGTTGAAAAGGCCACCTGATATTCACCACTAGGAATTGATATTGTAAAAAGAAGAATAATAAGAGTAATTCACCATATCCATTGCATTCAGTGTGGAGAATCAAAATCTCATTGCTTTGTGATCACTTTATTAATCCAAGAAGAAGACATGGAACAATAATAATTATTCAATTGAACATAATAATTTATACTCGATATAACTTCTAGAGTAGGAGCTCGACATAATAATTTCCATCTATACCTTTGGAAAGAAAGTATTATAGGGAATCACCAGACCACGATCAAATTCGTGGGACCACGATCAAATTTAGCACACCACCAGAAGATAGTTGGAGTTACAAGATAAAATTCGCTAGGATGTGATCAAATTTGCCATATGGAAATATAGTTGGAGTTACAAGATATGGAAGTATGAGTTCGAGAATTACAGGATCAAATTCGCCAAACTGTGATCCATGTAGTGTCCCACAACAACATATAATTTACACAACAACGGAGTATATGCACAACAAGTAAAACCTAGAAATATAAACAATGTAATAGAGATAAACACTTATATTTTAAACCAAATGTGAAATCGACTGCATGGAACAGACGTTCCACCCAGCTGTAGATTTGTTGCTTGAAATCTTAGCATTGAATCACTCCCAATCTAGGGATATGAATCCACAAGAAAGGGGTGTCTCTCCACTGTCCACTCATAACCCAATTTTACCCACCACAAACATATTTTTCCTACACCTATCACAATCCTCCAACTCTCTTCCTCTCGACCTACACAACCTAAGGAATGAGATCCCCCTTCATTGCACATAGTCCCTCGGGCCTTCCCACTTCCCTCCAAGGCTCCAACAAAGGTTGGATAGGAATCTCTCTTGTTAGGGACTCCAAGGATGTTAGTTGCAATGAATCTCTCTTGTTAGGGACTAATACTCATATATATGGGTCATAGATTAATGACTTACTCTACAGAGTTAGTCCCAAAAATGATATCTAATATGTTGCACTGCGGAAGCCCCTCTATGCTTCAATAATAAGAGTGAATGGAGCTCTAACTGGATAGTTCACAAGGAACAATACTAGCTAAGGTTTTTCAAATGGGGTAGCAATCTAAGTGGGCTTGATTGTGGGGAAAACTCCACAGTTAAGCGCACTTGAGCGAGAGGCGTCTTGGGATGGGTGACCACCTGGGAAGTCCTGGTTACTGGGTGCAAGCCAAGAAAGTGATGGTCGATGCTATGTGATTAATTTTGTTGGTTTCAATCTTACTTCTTCACCCCTATGAACATCACCCGATGCAATGAGTGCTAAGTGGACTATTCAAATCATGAGAATTATTGGTCACTTGCAATTAATACTCATATAGATATGGGTCATAGATTAATGACTTACTCTATGCAGTTAATCCCAAAAATGATATCTAATATGTTGCACTGTGGAAGCCCCTCTATGATCAAGATCATTGTTGTAGGGTAATTTCTCTCACAAAATCTCACTCTACAAGCCTAACATCTTGCTTCTTCATGCATTTGCAACTCCAAACAACTACCACACATGCCCACTATAGTTTCATCTAAGCTCCAACACTTTGCACGTGCTTACTATCCAAAAAAATAGTTGTAAAAATTGCTCCCTTTTTCCATATAAATTTCCTTCTCTTCCCATGCTTGTTTGACTCTCACTCTTCCCCAAAAGGATTTACTTGAATCTCATACTTCCCTCATGCTTTCTTGTAGTCATCTGATGCTCTCAATAACTGTGTGAAGTGACCTTTCACACCCACCCTCTTACATGTGTTTAATGATTGGGGCTTTGATACACTCAAGAGGAAATTAGAAGGTTTAATACACAATGATGATTTTGGAAAGTGGGTTGGGATTAATACACATGAATAATTCCCCTTGGACCCCTCTCTTACACCTTCTCTTAGATCTTCCCCTCTCTTGAGGAAAATTGTCCCCCATCACTTCGTGTGTGTCCATCTACAATTGGCATTACATTTATTTTATTATTTCGATATACAATGTTTACATATTACACCATCACACCTGCGACCATATATCATATTTACATTATACATCGCTAAATTGGGGATTAAAAACAAGGATGTTACATTCTCTTCCCCCTAAAAAATTGCACTGTCCTTGGTGCACAATACCATACTGGTATACGTATATAAAATTTACATCATAGTATTTGATACTTTTGCAAGTTCACGACTCTTGCAACAATTCCAACCAACAATCTCGTGTTCCCCTCAACATGCACAACCCAAGGAAGTGTACCCCCTTCTCTACTCCGTAGTCCCTCAATATGTACCACTTCCTTTCTAGGGCTCCAACACAGATCAGATATGAAATCTCTAAGATGTGGCTCCAAGAATTCCAACTACCAAAATGGATCCTTGCACAGATATGTACAAATGTACATTCAGTTTTCTTCAAAATTTGCAGGTACTCCTCCCACATGGTCTCCTCATGATCTTGTGTGGCGTCTTGAGGACCATAGCAGTTCCATTAAATATTTACTAGGTCGTGTAAATTTTTCACAACAAACCTAACTAGTAGAAAAATGAACACACAAAGCTTGCAAGAGAGAAGAGAAGAGAGTAGAATGAAAGAATTTTATTAAATGTATGAGTAATGGTAAAAATACACATGATATACTCTACATGTTCAAACTAACTCACCATAGTAGTGATATACTCTACACGT
Organism: Picea sitchensis; assembly: GCA_010110895.2. NCBI lineage: Eukaryota > Viridiplantae > Streptophyta > Pinopsida > Pinales > Pinaceae > Picea > Picea sitchensis. The sequence goes on along the minus strand of SNQJ01S0030588.1, from coordinate 146,608 downwards.
TCAACATAGACTAGTTAACCTAGGAAAATAAATATTAGGTGAGTGTGTAATATCTCCAACACCCCCTAAACACTACTAGGGTGTAAATGATGAATGGGTCCTAGAAACCAAGGCCATGTTAGGTATCCATTGTATATTGCATCTAAGAATGAAACATTAAAAATAGAGGAAAGACTCAGGAAAATCTCATGGGAACCCTCCCCTCCCCCCCTCAAAGTACAATGCATCAAAAAGATGAAGGAAGAAATGAAATTTCTAAGAAATTGTGTCCTTCACTCCAAGACGATCGCACAGAAGGAGGAACTTTGATGCAGGAGCATCACCATCAATGTTCAATGAGCCAAGTGGAGGACAACTCAGCATCAAGCATGCACATTCAAAATATTTGGGATCCAAAAGGAGAGTGCAATATTTTACTATTTTGAAAGTATTGTAATTAAAGGGATTTCAACGCTTTGAGACTTGAGCCATCATATGAGATCGCAGAAGATTGTAATTTCTTTAATGTATATAGGATTGTACAGATATTGAACATCAACTCATATATGGGTTGTAAATTCCATTTAATTTTAATAATCCTTAGTGGTAGAATTCTTTGATTAGGATGTGAAAGAACTAGAGTAGTCGGTAGGAATATATGTAGTCTATGCCCAAATGAGGCTCCTAAGAATTTTTATTTTCTTCTAAAGAGTATTGTATTTTGTTGTTGAAGAATTGTTGAAGAGTTGTCAAAGAGAACCTTGTAAATTCTTTGTTGAATGAATATAGTAGAGGAGAATTGCTTTCAGATCTTTGCATATGTTTTCCTTCGAGTAACTAGGTAATGTCAATGTTATTTGCTTTATGTGTTTTATATGCATGTGTATGCATTTTATGGTTAATTGAATGAACCTGTAGTGTTCTATAAGTTTCAATTGTTTCTCTTCTGAAGAACTGGTGCAAGGAGTGCATAGTAGCCACACAAGGAGTGTGAAGGCAGAGTCATTTTTCAGACTCAGTAGTTGTTATGTACCTATACCAAATATGCAAATATAATCACCACAAATACTGAATACACAATAGATCACAAAAAAATATAGAAGAAACCACACTTTTATTATAAGAAACCTTTGAGGTAGGGCAACACCATACAATGGATCCTATTATGGAAGGGATCGTCTCGTGTTCACTTGCCTTTTCGAGGGGGCATCCTCCTATTGAGATACCACTCACAATACAATAGTTTTCTTCATGTCCCATTACATTGCTTGAACCCCTTTATATAGTGCTACCATCACCCAAGAACATTCTAGAGGAGGAATCTTCTAGAAGTAGAACCTTCTAAGAAGTCCTCTTACATTTATTATATCTAACTACCCATTTATTATATCTAACTACCATAGTGGGCCTTATTTAATAATATAGTGGACCTAGTCCACCTTATATTGAATGGCCTCCACTGTTATCACTATGGGCCCTTTGGACCCCCCTACTACCTCTCTAGCTACCTAACAGTATCTCAGGAGAGATAACATTGATTGTGCAGAGTGAGTGAGAGGAGTGCACATATACTCGTCTAAATATAAAAGCTCGAAGAAGACCCTTGAAAGGTGTGCACAGGGCAAAAAATTAGTGAAGTGTTGAAAGAATATCGAAGGTAGACGAGTGCAAGGAGTGCGTGGGAAGATTTCTTAAAATATTCAAGTGTTAAGTTTCTAGACAGGCACAAGGCGTGTGCAAGAGACCCAAGTCACTTCGAGTGATAAAATCTCAGGAGAAAGAGCGACCATAATCCTTTGAAGGGAAGGACCCTTTATTTCCAAGGTCGAATGGATGAAAATCCGCCCAAGGGGAGTTGAATATTTCCTATTCGTCAGATATGGGAAAGTGGCGCGGGTGATAACCCTTGAAGTCCTTCAGACTTCATGTATTAGGAGGTTTTTGTGAAAGTGTCTTGGAGGAGACAGATTTCCTGAAGTCCCAGGATCTGAAGGGATCCTGGACCGTCCACTTGGGAGGACATACATCCATAGATCCAGCATTATTCGGAATTCTGGCTACCCGACGATTTGAAAGTGTTGAAGCACAAGCGTGTGGAATTACCAAAGTTGTGAAGTCCAGAATGAATCCTAGTCGTCGGTGCGAAGAGCCACATGCCAAAATATTTTGGAGTCCGGGGACTAGACACTCCGAAAGGTTTAATATGTATTTTGTTTTGGGTTGAGAACTCCTGAAGCCCGGAGTTCCAGAGCCAATCATGTTCCTTGGTTGCCAATAGAACGAGGACCGTTGATCCTTGCCCTTTGTGAATTCAAGAATTCATGAATTCAGGAGGAAGTGCAAGTGCAACACTAAAAAGATCTGAAGCCCGAAGAGAGTGTTGGTCGTCGATCCGAAACAGATGCCAACTGTTCGATCTACCTCATTCGGCTATTCGCGGGTTCATCCTTCGGAATATTTGTGGTGTGTTTCTTTCGGAACTCCTGAAGCATAGAGCTCTGAAGTTCTGAATTCTTTGGTAAAGTAAATATTAGCCCATAGTTTTGGACCGGAGTCATGTGGGGAGACTCTTCTATTTTATAAGGACCCTTGCTAATTGGATTTTAGGCGCGAGGGAAAATAAAAGAACATCTGAAGAAGTATTTTGAGGGCTCAACATGGGCATGAGAGCTAATTCATCTCCTTAACATTAAAGATCCTTAGATCAAGAGGTTGTGCAAGCCCCTGAGAGTGGTGGGGGTTTGCGTCAAGTGGTATCAAAGAACTATTTTTGTCTATAGATAGTAGGCAAAGGAAAATACTTTGTCTGATATTGTCATGTGGTGTAAAGAAAGCTTGGAATCATGTTGCTAAGGAGACGTAGAGAGAGACCAGTGGTAAACACAGCCATGGGAGAAGAGATGAGACAACTTTGTGTGGTATTAGATTCCATGGAGACATCAAAGAGAAGAACACTTGATGTTGGTGACATTAGTGAGTCTAAAAATGAAGAAGTTGAAGCAGAAGAAGTTGCAGGAGAACAAGGAGCAGAGGAGCGACTATTGAGAGTTGTTGTTAATCTAGGAACCAAAGCGAAAATAGAGGTCCCAATGTGTGAAGTTAATTTGGATGTTGAAGAATTGCTTGACTGGATAAGTGCTTTAAACAAGTACTTCCACTATGAGGATATTTATGTTGAGAAGAAGGTAAAGCACACAGGAACCAAATTGAAGGGACATGCAATGTTATGGTGGGACGAATTGCAAGCTGGCAAGAGATGCAAAGGTAAGTCCAAAATTAAGAATTGGGATAGAATGGTAGCGAAGTTGAAAGCTAAATTCATACCCAAAGATTATCAGATAAATCTATTCACAAAGCTACACAATATGAGACATAAAGGTTTGTTAGTGAAAGAATACACTGAAGAGTTTTACAAGATGAACATAAGAGCAGGACATAGGGAGAATGATAAATAAAAAGTTGCCAGGTACATTAATGGACTGATATATGAAATCTAGGATGAGATTAGCATGATGAAAATGAGAACTGTGGAAGATTCTTATCAAGTAGCCTTGAAGGAAGAGGAAAAGTTGGCAAGGAAGCAAAGTCAATGAAACAGAGGAAAAAGTCCAAGAAGAGGTAGAGGCGTTATCAGAGAAAAGTTCCAAAAACCTAGAGCTGAAGCTAGAAAGTATCACAATCAGACAAAGAAAAGAGGAAGTTCTAGAGGAGGACACTATGGTGGAAGAAGTTCTTTTCCTAGGGGAAGAGGAAGAGGTAGAGGAGGAGAAGTGAAGTTTTATTCATGTGGAAAGATAGGACATATGTCTTGGGAATGTCCCAAAAGGAAGAATGTAGGAGGTGGAGAATCTCACATTTATGAAGCACAATGGAAGAATGTGGAGGTGGAAATGAAAGCAGATGCAACGGAAGAAGGAAGATCCAAAGAAGGAGGCAAGAGAACCATTCCAGAGGAATAATCTGTTCATAACTGCTTGCAACACCAGAGATAGGGTATGCAAGGTGATTATAGATAGTGGGAGTACTAATAACTTGGTATCCACAGAGATGGTGGAAAATCTGAAGTTGAAGATGACTGCACACCTGGATCTGTACAAGGTGGCGTGGTTGTAGAAAGGACATCAAGTCATGGTAATTCGACAGTGTAAAGTTGAGTTTAAGATAGGTGGTTATAAAGATGAAGTTTTATGTGATGTTATACCTATGGATGTTTGTCATGTTTTGTTGGGAAGACCATGGAAATATGACAGGAATGTCATACATGATGGAAGAAAGAACATTTATACCCTGGAGAAGAATGGGTTTAAGCATATGTTGTTTCCCATAGAAGACAAAGGAGTCAAAGAAGAAACTTGTTCAAGTATACTTCTCATGGGTGGGAAGGAACTCTTGAAAGAAGTCAAGAAGGAACACGAGATAAAGTTTGTTGTTATAGGTAAGCCGGGAGTCATTCTCACAAACACTTCTATTGATGATTTTCCTGTAGAATTCCAAGATTTATTGGATGAGTTTGTTGATATTGTGGTGGATGAGTTACCTCACTCTTTACCTCCCATCAAAAGTATTAGTCATCATATTGAACTTATTCCGGGAGCAAGTTTTCCAAACATAGTAGCATACAGATTGACCCCTCAAGAGAATGAAGAGGTTAAGAATCAAGTCCAAGAATTGTTAGATAAATGTTTGGTCAGGGAAAGTTTGAGTCTGTGTGCAATACCAACTGTGTTGAGTCCAAAGAAAGATGGAGGTTGGAGAATGTGTATAGATTCTAGAGCCATCAACAAGATAAACATCATGTATAGATTCCATTTACCCAGAATGGATGATTTAATGGATTTTTTAAGTGGAGCTAGTTATTTTTCCAAGGTAGGCTTGAAGAGTGGCTATCATTAGAGAAGGATGAGAGAGGGAGATGAATGGAAGACAAAATTCAAAATGAATGAAGGATTGTATGAGTGGTTGGTTATGTCGTTTGGATTAACAAATGCATCGAGTAAATTTGTGAGGTTGATGAATGAAGTACTTAAAGACTTTATTGGTAAGTTTGTAATTGTCTATCTATATGACATTTTAATCTTCAGTAAAACTGAAGAGGAGCACTTAAGACATTTGAAGATGGTGTTGATAAGACTGCAGTAGGAAAAATTGTTAGTGAATTTAAGGAAGTGTTCTTTCATGAAAACATAACACATATATTTGGGGTTTGTAATATATTCAAATGAGTTGAAGATGGATCTAGAAAAGGTGATGGAAATCAGAGATTGGCCTTCTCCAAGAAGTGTATTTGAGGTAAGAAGTTTTCATGGATTGGCGAGTTTTTACAGGAAATTCATCAGGAATTTCAGTTGCATTTTCACACTTATACTGGACACCATAAATAAAGAGCATAAGACTTTTAATTGGACAAAAGAGGTTGAAAAAGGATTTAGAGTGTTAAAATAAAAGATAACAGAACAACCTATTTTAGTTATGCCAAATTTTACGAAGACCTTTCAGGTGAAGTGTGATGCTAGTGGAGTATCCATTGGCACAGTTTTAAGTCAAGACAATAAGCCCGTTGCTTATTTCAGTGAGAAGATGAATGATGTTAAGAGGAATTATTCCACACACGATAAGGAATTTTATGTTGTAATTCAAGGCTTGAAAAAATGGAGGCATTATCTTATTCCAAAAGAGTTTGTTTTATATTCTGATAATCAGGCTTTATAGTTTACAACCAGACAAGAGAAATTAAACCAGAGACATGCTAAATGGGTAGAATTCATGCATAATTTGACTTTTGTTATTAAGAATATTAGTGGAAGCGTTAACAAAGTTTCAGATACTTTGAGAAGGAGATGTTTGGTCTTGCAGGATTTTCAAGTGGAGACCTTAGGATTTGAACACCTCAAGGAGATGTATCAAGAATATCCATATTTCAAAGAATCATATGAAGCATGTGAGAACCATTTTTTAAGGGATAGAAATCAGTGGATGGAATATTTGATCCAAGGTGGATTTTTATTCAAAGGAATCCAGTTATGTATCCCGATATCCTCAATGAGGGATAACTTGCTAAAGGAAAAGCATAGTGGAGGATTGGATGGACACTTTGGCCATGATAACACGTATGCACAGTTGAGTTCTTCATACCATTGGCCATGCATGAGGTCTGATGTGAATAAATTTGTAAACAGATGCAAAATCTGTCAGTCTGCTAAGGGAAAGCAGCAAAACACTGGATTTTATCAACCATTGCCTATTCCACATAGGTTGTGGGATGCTATAAGCATGGATTTTGTTCTGGGATTTCCAAGAACCCAGAGACAAAATGATTATATCTTTGTAGTGGTTGACAAATTTTCAAAGATAGCACATTTCATACCATGTCAGAAAACCAATGATGTTACTCACATGGCAAATTTGTTTTTCAAGGAAATTGTGAGATTGCATGGGTTTCCCAGAAGTATCGTTTTAGACAAAGACACTAAATTTGTGGGACACTTTTGGAGAACCTTGTGGAAGAAGATGGGGACAAATTTGTCTTTCAGTTCAACATATCATCCTCAAATGAATGGACAAACTGAGGTAGTAAATTGAATATTAGGGGACTTATTGAGAATTTTGGTCACTGATCATCACAGTCAGTGGGATGAAATTATTCCCCAATCATAATTTGCATATAATGATTCACCAAATAGAAGTGCTGGTAAAATCCCATTCCAAATAGTATATGGAATGCACCCAAGAGGAATTTCAGAGTTGAGATATTTTGGACGAGATGAGTTCCGAAGAGCGGGAGAAGAGGACTTTGTTGAAGAGATGCAAAATTTGCATGATCAGATCAAGTGACAACTATAGAATAGCATCCATAAATACAAAATAAGAGTAGACCAAAGAATAAGTGAGGTTCATTTTGAAGTTGGAGATCAAGTTTTAGCACATGTTAGCACCATGATTTTCATATATAAGGTTAGAGGTTTGTCAGCAGTTTGCAAAGTCATTCCCTGGTCTTGAGAAGACCAATGCATTCCAAGTTGAGTCATTGAGTGTGTGTATACCTTTAAAGAGTTGTGTCTAATAAAATGTTGTCAAGGTCATTGGGTTATTTTCAAATAAAATCTAATTGGCATGTAGAAAAGAGAATAGGTCCCTCAAGATGAGATTGAAAGTTGAGGATGAAGATATAGGGAAGTTAGAGTTACTTGCAGAGGTTGTTGAGATTTAGGTTCAAGCCTACACCTTTTTTTCTCTTTTAAGAACCTTTGAAAATACACCAGTTTTGTGTTTTTGGGAAAACTACATTATACAGAGTTTGCATAGTGACCTTGCACTATGCAAATTTTGCAAGAATATTTAAAGATGGTAAAAGTTGGGAAATGATTGCTTTTAGTCCCATAAGTCATGAGTATCCTCCATGGATGTTTCATCCACCATTTGGATGAGTTTTGAAGAAAAAAATAGAAGCGTTGTGCAAAGTGCTCTACGCAAATGTTGAAGGATGCATTTACACAACGCATCACACCAGTTCGCTACGCAAGTGTTGTAGGTAAACAGAGGGTTAAATGAAATTGGGAAATAATTGGTGGATGATATAGTAGTGATTTTTATCTTCCATCATTGTTTCAGACACATCCTAAATGAATTTTAATGAAGAAATCAAACGCGCTACGCAAAGTCTGTAGGGCACGCTACGCAAGTTCTGGAAATGACTTTTTTTGCAATCAACTTCAAGATCATGTCCTGAGCAATTGGAGAGGATTTTGGAAAAAACTAGAGAGTTTTTTGTAAAAAATGATATCAATAACAAAAACCTCTCTCATTTTTTACACAGGTTTTATAGTTTGAGAGATTCAAATGAATCTTTACGACCCATTTTTCCATATTCTATCATTTAATTTTTTCCTGTTTTAGTCATCATCTTTGGACACGGATCCCGAGAATATGGAATATAATTTTCAAAAAATGGAAGAGGTTTTTCTCATGAGCTGGTTCATCTCCAAAAACCTCTCACCATTTTGTAACAAATATTTTGATTCGAGAGATATGATGTTATCTTTGACCCCCATTTTCCAGCAAAACAAATTTTCTATTTTTAACAAGTAGTTTACAATTTGCCTTCTTTTTTATGTAATCAAATCCAAAATCATAGGATAGAAGGGTAGTTCGAATTATCTATATTAGTAAGGGTGTTTATCTATATATTTGAGCACTTTGAAGGTGAAAAGTGGGGGGCGAGTTGGCATAACTATAGTATTTTTTATCTTCATTGTAAAGTTTTGAATATGAATGAAATGAAAATGCAGAAGTCTTGAACCTTCATGAAAAATATTCTAATCATGATGAACTGACAGTGTGTTTCTTATATTTTGTATGTATCTCTTGTGTCCCTACTTGCATCTCATTTTTCCCTCTGTTTAAATTTATATTTAAAAGTGTAGAATTCATCTAAATGATGCTCTAGACTCAAATAATTTAAACTTTGCCCTTTCTTCCTAACTAGGTCAGAATTCATCTATATGGTGCTATGATTCCATTATGTGTTGCCTTTTTCCTATTTCACCCCCTACAACAAATTCAAATCTAAAGGTTTCATCCAACTAATTTATCTTTTGTTCCTCTGAAAGGCTATACCTACAAGTCATTGTTTTCATTTGTTTTCAAAGTTTGACTCCATAGCCCAATGGTCTTTTTCCTTTTTCCCAACCAAACCCCATTTTCTACCCTATCCTCATCAATTATCTAGGCATTGTACTGATTAGATAGCCTATCATTCTTGACTAAGCTATAAAGAGAGAGCCCTCTCTCGGTTGGAAGGGCTAGCTTTCAACCTGTAAGTTGGTTTGTGGTTACCTCTATGACTTGCCTCCACATCCAAGGAAATTTACAAAGTTTTAATGATCCAGGTGGATATTGGCGGCCACCCACCTTTTCTAGCTGGCTCAAAACAACTTTCTGGCAATTTTGGTAATTTACTATTTTTAGCAGTTTTTTTAGGTCCTGAACTTTCAGAGCCATTTTGAGGCCCTAAACAACATTTTTTTGGTATACAAGTCGTCGTAACTTCCAACAGGCTAGTATTGTTCCTTAATAACATCCATGAAGGATTCTTAGGTGGTCGTGACTGTAAATAATTAGGTTTCCTCTGTTTCCTTTTGCTCACAGAAAGTTTCCCACAAATATTTGACACGGGGAGCGACTTTGAGGAGCACAAAAGTAATCTTTTCTCTATTCAAAAAGTTATGGACAAAAAAATACCCTTCTAGTAGATTCAACCACTTATCTACACCATATGTGTCTATATGACCTTCAAATATAGGAATATCGAAGTTTATTTGTACCTTGAAGGGGGCAACGCCTCTACTCGAAGAAGATGCATTGCCTATTGGTAGCCGCCGAAGGATTTGCGCGAAACTATCCATCATCTCGTTCCTTTGTTGCGTGAGGGATTCCTCAAGAAACATTTTGAAAGGATCTCTTGTCCCATCATCTTTCTTTTATCCTCCCATGAGAGTTCACTTGGGCGTGCGAGATCTTTGGTCCTCAAGAGAAACAAGCTCGAGACCCAATTCTTTGTACTTTGACCTCATTGGGGACATGCATTAAGACAACAAGGAGAAGACCGCTCTGATACCACTGATCCAGATTTTATGAGAAGAATGAAATGAATACATATCAATAATAGATGCTTAACACAAAATAATAGAGATACAATAAAAATGGTTTTCTATTCAATAAGGAAATAAGATGAAACTTTAAAATGCAGCGAAAAAAAAGCTTGCTAGAGTGGTGGCGGCTTATCTCTGAGAAGAGATGTGACGGTTGTGCTCATTCACAAGAAGATGATTATGATGAGACTTTGAAGGAATTTTTACAATAAACCGGAGCATCAAAAACCCTAGACATCCAAAAACCTAACCCTAGAATATGAAGTGCCAAAATTCATGTGGGCCCCGTTTGGGTAAGTCGGTACATCAACTTCCCGGGGTCGTAACTTTTGCATACGATCTCTGTTTTAGGTGTACGATAGACCGTTGGAAAGATCTATATGACGAATACAACTTTTGACAAACATTTCATGATTAAGATTTCCAACTTCTACATACCCAAAAAAGCGTCGTTTAGGTCCTCAAATGGCTCCGAAAGTTCAGTACCCGAAAAAATACTAAAAATAGTAAATTACCAAAATTGCCATAAAGCTGTTTTGAGCTAGATGGAAAAGGTGGGTGGCCACTGATATCCACCAGGATCAATCCTCCCTCCTTAGTGTTACACGTCAAAATTGCTCAGTTGGATAAGTGTCGCATTGTCCCTATCAATCGTCGTAAGTGTCACATCTTCCCTACAACTTTCGCAAGTGTCGCAAGTTGGTCACTAGTGTCGCAAACGATGTTCAGACATAATTCCATGATAATGACACTAAGGAAGAACTTATAACATCTCACATGACTGATTTGAAGGAGGAGAACTGGTTTACTGGAGTAGAATAACTCTTGACACCTGAAAGGAACCCTGAAACAAAAGTTTGGAGGGGGAACGCTCCCCTACTTCAGCTGCAGAAGCGCTGGCGCTCCCCTATAATGCTTCAGGGAGCATTATAACGCTCCCCAGCCCCTTTTGGAGGAGTGCTACCCATCTTAAGAGCGTCGACGCTTCCCCAAGGCTTACCAAGGAGCGCTACAACACTCTGAGGCCCCTTCTGAGGGAGCGCTCCCTATTCCGGGTCAGTTGTTAGCTCGTTGAGGAGAATGAGGAAAGAATCTTTCGAGATTAGAAGGCAGTTGTGCTCGAATTCTTGGTTTCATCAAGGGATCCCTGACCTAAGGAGAAGGTTCCTAAATTATTCTAAAGATAACTCAAGAGGTTAAGCCCCTCTTAACCTATATAAACAGGCTCTATGATGGTGGAAGGAGAGGAAGAATTGAACATATGAAACTTATGATCTTGGGGGAAACTTACAGTCAGCCAAAGGAGATTGATCAGTGAAGCTACTGTTATCCAGGTTGTGGATCTTTCAGGCAAGGGTTAGACGAAGGGGACTTGACGAAGCTGTCACATTCGCATCTATGATTGTAAGCACTGCTGTCGTTATTCTCATTAATAT
>SNQJ01S0030588.1:70210-129318 GCA_010110895.2 Picea sitchensis | reverse complement strand
GGTTCGTTAAACAAAGGAAGAGGAACTTACCGAAGGTAAGTTACATCGAGCATGTGTTATCCTCCTCGAGCTCATTAAATCAAAAAGAGGTACTCATCTATCTGGATGGGGGAAAAATTGAAAGGAGCAAGCCAAGCAGTCTCTTGAGAACATCATCTAGCACTTCTTAGAGTCGCCCTTGAGCACGACACTTTGTCACTTTGCATATATCATAACCCACTGAACCTCTGCACTAAGCCAATCCTCCGAGTTCCTTTCACTCCTTTGGATCACCCGACGCAAGTCATAGTATCCATTGCACAGTTTTGGTCCATGTCATGTTTTGCTATTGTGCCTCAGTGTTCAAGGGAAGTATCCACCTCGAGAGTCAACCATCCCAAATATCTTGTCTCAAAAACCCGTGTCAGTCCATGTTCTTTTGATCTACCAATTACATCTTTATACACGTTTCACGTCATTGATGGGGGATACATCAAGGCCCTCCCTCGACGAGTCTATTCCTGTCGACTTCAACACATTATCCAGGAATTAGACTTAGAAACTAATTAGTACTTTGGGACCTGCATGCCTCAATGGAAGGCCTCCTCACATTCGACAGTGGGTTTACATCATTGACTTCTGATCGAATGATTCCACGGATGTTCGACTTCATCTCATCTATTCACGTTCGGTGGAATGTACTAAGGTACCTTGGGAATCATTGGCATTAATGGTGATCTCCCTCGCACTTGTTAACGATTTACCTCATTGACCGGTACTCAAGTGGTTTCTGCCATGTTCGACACCAAGACATATATTCACATGGTTAGAATTGTATCGCACGGGGACTGGTAAGAAGACCCTAGGTTGATTAATTCACTTTGATATATGTTTCGTCCAGGTTGCGCAGGAGTTCTGGACAAAGAACACATACATTGTTACATAGATCCACTTTGTATTGGTCGTGGCTATGTCTTATCATCTCGTAGATCCACTGTGTATTCTTTGTGGCTACGATCAGTCTGAGTCATCAAAAGTATAGATCCACATTGTATCTTCGGTGGCTATACCCTTTTATCAATGCAATTATGGATCCGTAGTGTATATTATGGCGGCCATATCTCAAATCTTGATCATCCAAGCATAGGTATGCCTGCCTTGGGTCTTGAAATATGTCATGATATTTGTTGGATGTTTGTGTGTAGCTTCCGTCAGGTTCTCCAAGTCTATACCCTTTCTTGAATGTCTACAAAGTATTTCAGTCATCAGTTCACATCTTCTGACTTCATACTTTGGGGGGCATTCTGTTACACGTCAAAATTGCTCAGCTGGATAAGTGTCACATTGTCCCTATCAATTGTCGTAAGTGTCACATCTTCCCTACAACTTTCGCAAGTGTCACAAATGATGTTCAGACATAATGCCATGATAACGACACTAAGTAAGCACTTATAACATCTCACATGACTGATTTGAAGGAGGAGAACTGGTTTACTGGAGTAGAATAACTCTTGACACCTGAAAGGAACCCTGAAACAAAGGTTTGGAGGGGGAACGCTCCCCTACTTCAGCTACAGAAGCGTTGGCGCTCCCCTATAATGCTTCAGGGAGCGTTATAACGCTCCCCAGCCCATTTTGTAGGAGCGCTTCCCATCTTGAGAGCGCTGGCGCTTCCCCAAGGCTTACTAGGGAGCACTACAACGCTCTGAGGCCCCTTCTGAGGGAGTGCTCCCTATTCTGGGTCAGTTGTTAGCCCGTTGAGGAGAATGAGGAAAGGATATTTCGAGATTAGAAGGCAGTTGTGCTCAAATTCTTGGTTTCATCAAGGGATCCCTGACCTAAGGAGAAGGTTCCTAACTTATTCTAAAGATAACTCAAGAGGTTAAGCCCCTCTTAACCTATATAAATAGGCTCTATGATGGTGGAAGGAGAGGAAGAATTGAACATATGAAACTTATTATCTTGGGGGAAACTTACAGTCAGCCAAAGGAGAGTGATCAGTGAAGTTGCTGTTATCTAGGTTGTGGATCTTTCAGGCAAGGGTTAGACGAAGGGGACTTGACGAAGCTGTCACATTCGCATCTACGATTGTAAGCACTGCTGTCGTTATTCTCATTAATATGACACGCTTGGCCTGTTTCTTTCTAGTTTGTGTCTGATGTTACATGAACTTATCATTTGTTGATAGATCTGTTTTCAATCTAATATCGATAGAGTAGGAAGTGGTCGTATCTTGTTTTGTCCACAGAGCTCAGCAAGGAGAAAAGGATTGGAGCGCAACTCGGAGAGTGCAGGGACAAACGTCGATTAAGAGGTACTTCTGTTATCCTTACTTCTCATGTATTAGTTTAGATAGATTTGAAAGGAAGTCAGTGTCCATGTTAAGCATTTTTTTGTCTAGGGTTAAGGTCAAGCCTTAGAGGCGATCTACCTGTCCGCAGGGAGATTTTCCTACAACACTTAGAAAGCAATGGTCTCCATTGCATTGAGTTCCCCCATCAGATGAGGGAATTTCTACTTAAATTGGCCCCGGGTGAGCCACTTGCCTTGGTGCAGGGGTTGCCCTGCTTTGACGACTCAATAAAGATGGATCCTTTGTTGTCGAGTTCCCTTGATCTGTGTGTCCACAATATGATCACTTGATGCATGTTGTATGCATTTGGGGTTGAGCTCTTTTGGTGTCAGTTGTTCTGCTATGTCTGAGGTGTCGTAATAGTGGGAAATAAGGCCGAAGGAGGTCCATGTTGAACATTGGGTGCAGGACAAGGAAAGGAGGAATGTTGAGCTTAAAATAATTATCCCCCACAACCTTGGTGATGGTGTACGACCCATAATGGAGTGGGTGAAGCTTCCGATGGGGTCTTGTAAGGTGTTCTTTCTTCAAGTGCAACCAAACTTTGTCACCCACTTGAAACTTATGTGGAACCTGATGTTGATCATAACGATGCTTGTACTTGTCATTGGACTTCTGTAGGATATCCTGAACCTATTGGTGGATGTGTTGGATCCGCTCAATGAACCAGGTGGCTTTGTCAGCTTCATTTGGAGAAGGAGATGAGTCGACCAAGGTGACCGCAAGGGGAAGTGCAACATCTATGGGACCCAATGGTTGGAATCCCAACCCCACTTCAAAGAGGTTGTGGCTGGTTAAGATATGAAGGGCTTGGTTGTAGCTATGTTGGACATAGGGAAGACTCACATCCCATGTGAGAGGGTGCTTGGAATTATACATGCGTAGGATATGCACGATCGTTCGATTTATGACCTTGTTTTGGCCATCTGTCTGGGGGTGGAAGGTCATGTATTTGGTGATCTTGGTGTTCAATAATTACCAAAGGCTCGACCAAAATGTGTTGAGAAATCAATTATCATGATTTGAGACAATGGTTTGTGGGATTCCAAAATGTACCCAGACTCGTTCAAAGAAGATCTTGGCGGTGGATTCTGCTGTGATGCTCTTCTTGTAGGAAACCATAATTTCCATCGGTGGATATTAATCTAGGTGGATAGCTATGGCCACCCACCTTTTCCAGCTGGCTCAAAACAAATTTCTGGCAATTTTGGTAATTTACTATTTTTAGCAGTTTTTCGGGTCCTAAACTTCTGGAGTCATTTTGAGGCCCTAAACGAAGATTTTTTGGGGTATGTAGCAATCAAAAGATTTCATCATGAAACTTTCATCAACAGTTGTAGTCCTCGGATAAATTTTTCCAATGGGATATCGTATTCCTAAAACAAAGATCATATGCAAAAGTTACGACACCGAGAAGTTGATGTACTGATTTACCCAAACAGGGCCCACATGACTTTTGGCGCTTCATTTCCAAGGGTTAGGTTTTTTGACACCCCGATTTATTGTAAAAAGGCCTTAAGAGCCTAATTGTAATCATCTTCTTGTGAATGAGCACAGTGGTCACATCTCTTCTCAGAGATAAGCCTCCACCATTCCAACAAGCTTGTTTTTCGCTGCATTTTACAGTTTCAACTTATTTCCTTATTGAATAGAAAACCGGTTTTACTGTATCTTTGTTATTATGTGTTAAGCATATGTTAATAAACTGTAGTCATTTTCGTTCTGCTCATAAAATTCAGATCAGTTAACATTTTGGCACCATTTCCAGGGCACGAAAGTTGAATTTTCCCTGGGAGAAATGAAAAGGTTTAGACCTGATTTATGATGGTGGCCAGAGGTTAGACAAAAAAAGGTTGTACATTTCCACCTGGCGACTCCAATCAAGATTCAATGAAATTCAAGGACTCCACTAGAGGACGAGCTCTTTTAACAACAATATGAAGGGACAAAGAGTCAGGTATCAAAGTGAAAATTTATTTCAAGAAATTTATTCATATTCATCAAGTACCTCTTGTCTTTTCCAGAGCATGTTAAAAATTTTGTCCTTTACCTATTGCATTCTAATGAGGACCACAAATCTGTATTTGAAAATCCTTCTTTTGAAACTGTGAATATGTCTTCTTCACATATTACTGATCTTAATCAAGATCCTTCATTTGAGTCATATGATGACCATAACAAAGCTGGTGAGCCTCAAGATACTAAAGTTGATATAACATCTCATGCACATAATCCAACACCTTCCAGGATTCAACATAGATACAACCTTTAAAATTGCCTTCTATTATTCATGATTTTCCTTCAAAGCATGTCAAGTATCTTCCCAAATTTGATGGAGAGATTAGAACATCATGGCTAGAAAAAACATTCAGGATTTTGAGTATTTTATAGATCTGTTGGAAATTGAACAAGATGATGTTTGTATGAGAACCTTTGCTCAATCATTACAAGGATATGCCAAAGAATGGTTCATACATTTGTAGCCACAGTTGATTAGCTCGTGGGATGAATTGAGGGAAGCTTTCTGTAGATTTTGGGGTGAGAGAAATTCATGGGATCTACTTCTTTAAGAGATTTATGCCATGAGAAGAATGAAATATGAAACCGTCTCAAATTTTAGTAGGAGGTTTGCTAGTATTTATTATACACTGCCTAAAGAAGTCCAACCTCTTGAAGTTTCTTCCATGATCCATTATGTAAAAACCTTCCAATTAGACTTATCTTTTCTTATAATGGAGAGGAAATCTATGTCTTTGCAGCAGATGTTCAATAATTCTCAGGAAGTTGTAGAAAATATTCAAGCATGTAAGAAGCTGCAAAATCAGATTTTGGATGAGGAATTGAAAGCTGAGGAACCAAAGACTGTGCATAATATGAAGGAGGTTGATCATGTCATAAGTTTTCTTGAAGGATGTCATGAGGATGTGTTTGCAATGAATGATGAGCATCTTGAAGAGCAAGCTACTCTCTTGAATTTTTTTGATACTGATTTAAATTTGGATCCATGTCATCATGAACAAGAAACTTATTGTTTTATGTATGCATTTGTAGATAGCCATGAATTTGAATTTGCAGATCAGCGTGTAGAAGAACAAGCCGCTGCCTCAATTTCCCGTGTGATGACATTACATAGATTTTTGGTGAACCCATGTATGATGAGTATAATGATGACTATGAGATTGAATTTTCAGAACAAGAAGTTGCACTTTCCAAATATGAAATTGATTTTTTTCAACAATCCAAAGAAATCGACAAATGTGCATATGGTAGTAATGAAGAAAATGAAGAAAGTTTTGAATCAGGTGAAAGAACTTTGCCATTGTGTTTTTCTTCTTTCAAATTGTTGAAGTAGAATGTTTATAATGTTTCAAATCAGAAATCCTCTACGCATGATGTTGAATATGAAGAAATTAGTGGACTTGCCAATGAAAATTATCTTCCATTATGTTTTTCTTCCTTTGAATTGATGAAATTAAATCATGAGATAACAAAGGAAGCAGGGAAGTCTGACCCCATTCACAATGACATGGTTTTACATGAGAAAATTGTTATCAATGAATAGGACCAACAACCTTCTCATACATTTAATGACCTTGTTGCTGATTACATGGAAGGTTATTTCAGTTCATATTTTCAACCTATGATCAACTACCAGCTTGTAAATGAAGATGATGGTCAATCATCGTCGGTGTTAGATATGGATTGCTTGCCACTAGGGGTTTCATTTTAGCTAGCACTGTCTTCTGATTTAGAATATTTCTATTTCCAATAGTCTCAACTGATTTTTCAACCTCTTTGTGGAAATCAATAGGTTGAATTACATGAAAACAAGGATGCAGTGGAAGGGGTGAAACATGATTGTTGTTTTATGCATGTTTTTGAGGATCCATTTGCAGTTTTTCTAGAGGCGGTAAACAATCCCAATGATTTTAATTTTTTGAGATTTGAATTTGTAGATAAATTTTTGAATGAATTATCACTAAACAGGATTTGGAAAAGCATGTGCAAAGGAAGAAAAAAATGGATAAAGTGCTTGCATGGTTGCATTGACATTTTGATTTCACTTGATTGGAAGTTTTTTCAGCAATTAGGGTAGGTAGGTGTGAATAAGCTCAACATGGTGAGCATTTCTTTCAGCATTTCTCCGTTTTTATTTTCAGTTTGGGTTTGGTTCAATTGCAGAATAAGTTGGTGGAGAAACAAATTACAGGTTTCATATTATAGTATATGGCTTGGGAAAAACCCAATGGATAAGGCACCTGGTCTACTGTTCTTTTCTACCTCACAGGGAGGATAACATCCCCATTGGAGCCAACTATTAGCACCATGATTTTCATAACTAAGGTTAGAGGTTTGTCAACAATTTGTAAAGTCATGCCTTGGTCTTGAGAAGACCAATGCATTCCAAGTTGAGTCATTGATTGTGTCTATACCTTTAAAGAGTTGTGTCTCATAAAATGTTGTCAAGGTCATTGGGTTATTTTCAAATAAAATCTAATTGGCATGTAGAAAGAGAATATGTCCCTCAAGATGAGAATGAAAGTTGAGGATGACGATATAGGGAAGTTAGAGTTACTTGAAGAGGTGGCTGAGATTTAGTTTCAGGCCTGCACCATTTTTTCCTTTTGAAGAACCTTTGAAAATACACCAAATTTTGAGTTTTTTGGAAAATTGCGTTATATAGAGTTTGTGTAGCGACCTTGCACTATGCAAATTCTACAAGCATATTTAAAGATGGTAAAAGCTGGGAAATGATTGGTTTTTGGACCAGAATTCATGAGTAGCCTCCAAAGATGTTGTAACTACCATTTGGATGAGTTTTGAAGAAAAAACTAGCTTCAATGTGCAAAGCGCGCTACACAAATGCTAAAGGATGCATTTACACAACACGTCACACCAGTTCACTATGCAAGTGTTGTAGGTACACAAAGGGTTAAAGGACATTGGGAAATGATTGGTGGATGATATAGTAGTGATTTTAAGCCTCCATTAGTGTTTCAACCACCTCATAAATTAATTTTAATGAAGAAATCAAACATGCTACACAACGTCTGCAGGGCACGCTACGCAAGTTCTGAAAATGATTGTTTTTGCAGTCAACTTCAAGATCATTTCCTGAGAAACTGGAGAGGAGTTTGGAAAAATACAAAGAGGTTTTTTTCAAGCATGATATCAATAACAAAAAACTCTCTCATGTTTTACACAGGTTTCATAGTTTGAGAGATTCGAATGAATCTTTACGACCCATATTTCCATATTCTATCATTTAATGTTTTCATGTTTTAGTCACCATCTTTGGGCGTGGATCCTGAGAATATGGAGAAGAATTTAAAAAAATGGGAAGATTTGTTTCTCAAGAACGGGCTCATCTCCAAAAACCTCTCCCCATTTTGTAACAAATATTGTTATTCGAGAGATATGATGTTATATTTGACCCCCATTTTCTAGCAAAATGAATTTGATATTTTTAGCAAGTAGTTTACAAATTGTCTTCTTTTTTATGTAATCAGATCCAAAATCATAATATAGTAGGGTAGTTAGACTTATCTAGCTTATTAAGGGTGTTTGTATATATATTTGAGCACTTTGAAGGTGAAAAGGGGGGGTGAGTTGGCAGAACTATAGTATTTTTTATCTTCATTGTAAATTTTTGAATTTGAATGAAATGAAAATGCAGAAGTCTTGAACCTTCATGAAAAAAATTATAATGGTGATGTGTTGACAATGTGTTTCTTATCTTTTGTATGTATCTCTTGTGTCCCTACTTGTATATCGTTTTTCCCTCTGTTAAAATTGATATTTAAGAGTGTAGAATTCATCTAAATCATTCTCTAGACTCAAAGAATTCAAACTCTGTCCTTTCTTCCTAACTAGGTCAGAATTCATCTATATGGTGCTCTGATTCCATTATGTGTTGCCTTTTTCCTCTTTCACCCCCTACAAAAAATTCAAAACTAAAGGTTTCATCCACCTAATTTAGCCTTTGTTCCTCTGAAAGGTTCTACCTACCAGTCATTGTTTTCAGGGTTTAACTCCATAGCCCAATGGTCTTTTTCCTTTTTCCAAACCAAACCCCATTTTCTACCCTATCCTCATCAATGATATAGACATTGTACCGATTAGATACCCTGTCATTCTTCACTGAGATATAAAGAGAGATCCCTCTCTGGGTTAGAAGGGCTAGCTTTCATCATGTAAGATGGTTTTTGGTTACCTCTGTGACTTGCCTCCACATATAGGGTAATTTACAGAGTGTTAACAACACATCTAAGGACAAAGAGATTTTCAAAAGGAAAATATAACAAGTTGAAGATGAAGAAGATAGGACCTTGTAATATCCTAAGAAATTTTGTTGCAAATGCTTATGAAATGGAGTTTCCAGAGGACATTGGAATATCACTCATATTCAATGTAGCAGAACTATACCCTTACACGATGGATGATATAGGAGGAGCATATGGACATGAGGAGATTCAATGGAAGAAACGGATTCCAATAGTATAGAAACCAAAAATAGAGAAAATTTTAGATCAGAGGATTGCTAAGAAGACCCGAAGGAAAGTTTATCTTGAATATCTAGTTAAGTGGAAAGATCATCCAACAGAAGATGTCAGTTGGATAACTGAAACAAATATCTAGAAGCATGGAAAGACGGTGTAGAAGCTCATGGATAGGAGTCCATGAATATTTTTTTCCAGAGGGATATGATGCAAGAGGCATTGCAATCAATGCTCAATGAGCCGAGTGGACGACAAATCAGCATCAAGCATGTGCGTTAAAAATGTTTGGGATCCAAAAGGAGAGCACAATATTATACTATTTTGAAATTATTGTAATTAAAGGGATTTTAATGCTTTGAGGCTTGAGCCATCATATGAGATTGAAAAAGATTGTAATTTCTTTAATGCGTATAAGATTGTACATATATTGAGCATCAACTCGTATTTGGGTTGTAAATCCCATTTAATTGTAATAAGCCTTAGTGGTATAATGCTTTGATTAGGATGTGAAAGCACTAGAGTAGTCGGTAGGAAGGCTCAAGAAGCCCCTCCATGTATAAATATATGTAGTCTATGCCCAAATGAGGCTGTTGAGAATTGTTATTTGTTTTTGAAGAGTATTGTAATTTGTTGTTGAAGAATTGTTGAAGAGCTGTTGTAGAGAGTTGCCGAAGAGAAACTTGTAAATGCTTTACTGAATGAATATAGTAGAGGGGAATTACTTTTAGATCTTTACATATGTTTTCCTTCGAGTAACTGGGTAATGCCAATGCTATTTGATTTCTGTGTTTTATATGCCTATGTATGGATTTTATGGTTAATTGAATGAACTCGTAGTGTTCTGTAAGTTTCAATTGCTTCTCTTTTGAAGAATTGGTGCAAGGAGTGCACAATAGCCACGCAAGGAGTGTGAAGGCAGAGTCATTTTTAGACTCAATAGCTAAGGAGAGATAACATTGATTATGCAGAGTGAGTGAGAGAAGTGCACATATACTCGTCTGAGTATAAAAGCTCGAAGAAGACCCTTGAAAGGTGTGCATAGGGCCAACACTTAGTGAAGTGTTGAAAGAGTCTCGAAGGTAGACGAGCGCAAGGAGTGTGTGGGAATATTTATTAAAATATTCAAGTGTTAAGTTTCTAGAGAGGCGCAAGGTGTGCGTAGGAGGCCCCAGTCACTTCGAGTGATAAAATGTCAGGAGAAAGAGTGACCATAATCCTTTGAAGGGAAGGACACTTTATTTCCAAGGTCGAGTGGATGAAAATATTCCTGAGGGGGATTTGAATCTTTCTTAGTTGTCAGATCTGGGAAAGTAGCATGGGTGATAACCATTGAAGTCCTGCAGACTTCGTGTATTCAAAGGTTTTCGTGCAAGTTTTGTGGAGGAGACAGATTTCTTGAAGTCCCAGGATCCAAAGGGAGTCTATACCGTCCACTTGGGAGGACATGCATCCACATATATAGCATTGTTTAGAAGTATGGCTACCCAACGATTTGGAATCGATGTAGCACAAGTGTTTGGAATTCCCGAAGTTACGAAGAACGGAACAAATCCTAGCCGTTGGTGTGAAGAGTCGCATGTTGACAGATTTTGGAGTCTGGGGACTAGACACTCTAAAAGGTTTAAGGTGTATTATGTTTTGGATTGAGAACTCTCAAATCCCAGAGTTTCGGAGCCAATCATGGTCGTTCGCTGCAGATAGAATGAGGATAGTTGATCCTTTCCCTTCACGAATTTGGGAATTCATGAATTCAGGCAGTGGAAGTGAAACATTGAAAATCTTTGAAGCCCAAAGATTGAAGAAAGAACTGGTCATCAATTCAAAATAGATGCCAACTATTCGATTTTCCCTATTCGGTTGTTCGCAGGTTCAGCCTTCGGAAGAATTTTTGTGTGTTGAGTTTGGAACTCTCAAAGCCCAGAGCTTCGAAGTTTCGAATTATTCAGTAAAGTAAATATTGTCCCATGGTTTCGGCCCTAAGTCATGTGGGGAGACTCTACTAGTGTATAAGGACCCTTGCTAACTGGATTTTAGATGTGAGGGAAAATAAAAGGACCTGTGAAGAAGTATTTTGAGGGCTCAACAGGGGCCCGTGAGTTAATTCATCTCCTTAACATTAAAGCTTTTTAGACCAGGAGGTCGCACAGGCCTCTGGGAGTGGTGGGTGTTTGCATCAAACTTTTGATCAATGAATGTCTTGGTGAATATGTCTACAGTATATTCAGTGGATGGAAAGTAGTGCAAATCAATGATCATATCATGTACCATCTCTCTTATGTAATGCATATGGATCTCGATGTGTTTGGTTCATTGTCATTGCACTATTGTTATAGCAAGATTTGCCTCATTGTTATCGAACAAATCGGTAGGTGCGGACACTAACAGATCTCCCTAGATCCACCTGGATATAGAACAAAACAGGACAGGACATGACTCTTTCCCTAAGTTGTGATCATTGAATTTACTAATAGGAAGGAATAAGTGACATACCTTTATATCACTTCCTTAGGTCTCTATTGTTCCCGCTTCGCTCCAGTTCTCTCGTGAAGTCAAGTCCAAGACAACACAAACCAACCAAAGTGAAGATATCAAAGTATATTCAATGTCAACTTATGCATATGATCAAGGAATTACATAATAAAGTAAGAGTGACTTTATGGGAAAGGGACATGCCACTGTATCATATTAATTGAAAGTAGAAGATACAACCTGATCACCTTGATGTTGCAAGCTTCCTTTCAGTGACCCTTTGTTCCAACACACACAATTTCTCTGTACTTGCATGAAGAAGATCCAATTACTCTTGATAGACCAAAATAGAGCCTTCAAGCTTCTGTCCAAACAGGGTTCTTCACACAATTCTTTCACCAATTCTTCATTCAATCTTGCTTAACCTTTTCCATGAGAAACCTTTCAATATATAATAGAAGGAGAGATGGTTACATGGATGAGGATGATCCCATCATCTGAGAAGTCAGTAGAATGACAACCATGAGAATGCCAACTCATTTTCTAGAAGATTCCCTTCTAGAACCCTTGAGACCTCTTCTCCTTTTCAAGCTTAAAAACAGGTTCACACCCTGTGTATGGAGCAGACTGCGAGAAGTTCACACCCTAAGTGTGGGTGGCCTGTGAGAATGAGGGATTCTCGCACCCTAGACCATAGGCAGCCTGCAAACTCATCTTAAAAATATGTTTTTTGGAAGAAGACAGGAGCCACTTTTCTCAAGAAAAAAGTCCTTGTTGGGAGCCTGAATACATCACTGTTAAGACATCACCAAAGTGACCAAAATCACGTGTAACAAAATTCCCCCCAAAGTATGAGGCCGGAATCTGTGATAGCCAAAATACTTTGTAAACTGTGTGTCTGTGTCAAAAACCAGGAGCACACCTAATTGGAAACCTGCAAACAACCAAGCATCTGCAAAATATAATACCAGTTCTGAGGTAGGCATTACCATACTCAGATCACAGACGGATGACATCATAAATGTAGGTCATGGCCACCAATCATACACCATGGATCCATGCCATCAAAATACTACATAGACACCAGGAATACACTGTGGATCTATGTGAGAAGACTTAAATTAAGATGACATAGCCACATGACATACAAAGTGGATCTATGTGCTGATGCAAATCATACATACTCCATCGCAGCCTTGATAAAAAAGATGAGACCCAGGGTCTTCAATCCCATCACCTGAAAGTATGAATCTAGCCATGCAATTACATGTGATGAAGTCGAACATGGTAGAAACCACTTGATTACCAGTCATTGATGAAACCGTTAACAAGTGCGAGGGAAATCACATTTAATGACAATGACTCCCAAGGTACACTAGTACAATCCGACGAATGTGAATAAATGAGCTGAAGTCAAACACTCGACGGAACCTCCTGATCAGGGGTCAATAATGAAAACCCATTGTCGAAAGTGAGGAAACCTGCCATTGAGGCATGCTAGTTCCTAGGTACCAGATAATTTCTAAGTCTTGTTTCCAGATAATGAGTTGAAGTCGATGGAATAAGACTCGTCACAGGAGGGCCTTGATGTATCCCCCATCAATGACATGAAATAAGTACCATATTTTGAGGATGAAACAGAGTATGAATATAGGTTGAAACAAACACAGGGAAGACCGACATAGTAAGAATGGACAACTGCAGATGGCCGACTCAATAGAGGGTTTGGATGAATTTCTCTTGAACATATGAATGAAATGACCAAGGACTTGGTAGCACTGACTCAGAGACGACACAGAATATGACCTTGTAGCAAGTCGAAAGAGAGACAAATGGATTTCCCAACCCAGCTTCAAATAATGAATAGGGGGTGTCATGTTCAAGAGTGATGCTTACTTCCATTAATATGAATACAAAAACACATCCCTTTCCCAAAATTTCCCCCACCATTTCTGGCGATTACCTCTTTATTTTTATGCAAGCTTGAGGAGGATAACATATTCTTGTCAATTTAAGCTCATCCTTCGGATGAGTCTCTCAGAGTATGTTTAATGAACCCCAAGAAGGAGTGGTTCGGTCCCGCTGCGGGTCTTTAGATGTTTGTTTAACGAGTCCAAAGATAGAAAACTCGGGGGTTTTTCATGTTTTGAGAGTCTGAAAAACACTTAAAGAGAACTCTCTCAGTTCCTTTTTCATAAAATAGTTTGACAGGACCAAAAAAGTGATAACCTATTGCCCATCGAACGTTTTTTTCAGATACTTTTACGAGCGTGAACAAAACAAGGTCGCTCGACCATCTTTTCGTTTTCATGGAGTGTGAAAAGATCTTAAAGGATACTCCTTTGCATTTGTCATTTTCGTGTGACCATGACGAGTACGAAAAGACAAGAAAAGTATACTCAGTTAGGTTCTCATGTATTTTTGAGCGCGATAATGAACGAAGACTGAGCTCAAGGTTTTTCTAAAAACCCTAAAAAGCAGTCGTACATGCGACGAAAAAGAAAAAACATCGGTACTCCTTCGTGTGGACTTCAAAGTTGCTATATCTGCAAAACGTCACACTCATAGGACTATTAGGCATTTAGGTTTTATAGACAAAACAATATAAAAATAAACAAAAATGGTAAAAAGTGAATAAATATGGGTAAAAAGGGCTTTTACCATTTTCATTGTGATTTTGCCAATAACTTTTCCCAATACCCCTCATTTTCCCCCAAATTTCATTGCTCTATCATGGGAGGCACAAGCGACCATTTGGAAAACCGTCTCTGCCAACGAGGTAAGCTCTTGATCTTCTACCTTTTCCATGGTTTATTTTTAGTTTTCATTAACAATTTTCAGGGTTTTAGATCCATTTTAGGGCCATAACTTGCGCTCGAGCATTCTTGCAGGCTAGCCATGCGGGACCTACGAGAATATAGGATTATCACAGGTGGCCTTAAGGGCACCTGCAAGAATCTTGTACTGTGCTAAAAGGGCACTTGCGGAGGCCGAAAAATGAAATTTCAATTTGATTTTTGCTCAATAAAAATTATGCCAAGGTTTGAAATAAGTTGTTGACCCTTCTCTTATGAGTCTTGTGTAGGTATTTGGACATCACAATGCTAGAGTGGTGAGAAAGAGAACATGTGTAGGAGGATTCCATTGCCGGGAATGACCCGTGTACCATTGCTGCCCTCTGAGACTGTGGTCTCTTGAAATTCTTCAGGATTCCGGGCATGAGGGCCCAACTCAGATTGTTGGAGTACCTAGTCCATATGTGGGAAATGGACCAACAATTGTTTCACATGGGAGTCCACACATTGACCCTAGATATCGAGGATATCTATTTCCTTACAGGGTTATCACGATGTGGGTACCACGCTAGCTTGACTAGTGGATGAGGTGGCAAAATCCCCATGAGTGAGTATTGTCTCTAGTACTGTGTTCCTAAGGTAGAAAGAAGCAAGGGCAAGGTTGTTATTTGGGGGGTCCAAAACTTGACCCCGCGAACCAT
The DNA here is from genome assembly GCA_010110895.2 of Picea sitchensis. NCBI lineage: Eukaryota > Viridiplantae > Streptophyta > Pinopsida > Pinales > Pinaceae > Picea > Picea sitchensis. The sequence goes on along the minus strand of SNQJ01S0030588.1, from coordinate 114,521 downwards.
CTTGTTCACAATAGCATGCATGGCCAGGAGTGCAGCTCCACACATGGCTCTCCAGAGCTACTTCCAATACGCCATAGAGTGCACAGAGCCACGAGTATTCAATTGGTCAGATGCAATTCTCCGTAGTATGAAAAGCCAATTGATGAAGTGCAGGAGGGGAAACTTGAAGCAGTTTGGGTATGGATCACTTTTGGTGTCCTTCTTCCTTGAGAGGGTCCCATTGCTGAGATTATAGGTTGATTGGGGTTTATCGGCCCCACAAGATCTGAGGATGTTGAGGTGGTGCAACCTCATGGACCGACACGTAGTTGGGCCCATCATCAAGTACAATGATTCATTTTTTGACTAGTTGCGGCCACATATGCTGATGATTGATGACTATGCATACGCTGGTTTGGACTTCTGAGGGGATCCAGATTTGGCCCTACCTGAGGATGCTCAGTGGGGTGACCTAGGTAAGAAGTACACATTTTTTTCTTTTAAATGTTTTTGTAATTTTTATCATATAATTTTTTTTTATGTTTGTCCAAGAACTAATAAAAAAATCTCTTTTTGATGACACAGATGTAGGGCCATATCGACCTCCAGGAATGTCTCCTATTCAGTGGTGAGGAGAGGCGGCTCCATTGGCACAATGGGATGCCAAAGAATACAAGGTAGTGGAGCAGGACTTGGAGGGGTTGACCACTGACATCCCAGATATGGCTATTGGGGAGATCCCTAGGCGTTATCAACGCCACACTGTGGGCATGTCAGAGTCTATTAGTCGATTTCTTTGTAGGGTGGCCTGGGCAGTTGTGTGTTATCGTGAGTGTCACCCATGACACTATTTTGTAGAAGCTATGAGCTTCACATTTTGAGATTTTGGTCCTTGGACATAATTTTTTTGTAAAAATGTTTGATCGTTATATACATATATATGGCTTATACCGGCTTATATTGTGTTGTGTGATACATGTGATGTGATTGGTTTATAAATGGCCCAAATGTCTATCTAATACATAGTTAGCTAATGCATCAGTCAATGTATTTAGACATCTAGGAATGTGCTGATACTCAAAATAATCAAAATAATGTTCCAAGAGGCGAATTCGTAAATATACCTGTAATAAAGTAGGACTTCGAATAGCATAGACATTACTTAGATGTAGTAATACTAGATACGAATCAAGTTATACAACCAAGTGGCGGATACTGAGCAAAATAACATCAATCAACAATTCGATGACGATGCTATACTCTGCAATATTGTTGGTCGCACGGCCGAGACACACACCTCGCAGAGTGATAGGTTCGTTTGTAGGGGCATAAATTTCCCAAGAAACATATGAAAGGTTCTGAGTACTATGGCTAGCACCATCAGCGAAGCCAATGTGGGGTAGCAAAGACTCCGACATCTGGAAACCAAACACAACGTAACATAAGYGGTCGAGGCCAGAGACCAGATAATGAAAAATCATACTATAGTAACACACAAGAAGTATGATACAATAAAATACATGTACTCATGCACAGGTGACCTTAGGCATAGTACTTATTTAAGTGCAACCCATTCCTGGGTTCACTCAAAGGGATACCATCGTAGTCCACTAACTCGTAAGCTCCTTTCTCCAAAAATCGTCTCACGATATAAGGACCTCGCCACATAGCTTTGAATTTTCCTTCTCCTAGCATATCTCGATCTTGTTCGTAAAGGAGAACTAGATCACCTTCGGAGAAAACGCAAGGCTTGACATGTTTGTCATATTGAGATTTGACGCATTTCTTCTAGGCTTCTATGACTAGGGTGGAATCGCAACAAGTTTTGTCTAATTGCATGAGATACAACATACGTTCTTCTTCGACATAAGTGTTTGGGAGAAGTTCAATGGCTAGTTTTAGGGAGGGTATCTCACATTCAATCGGTAGAATGGTTTCTAGAACATAGACTAACCGGAATGGTGTAAACCTGGTAGCAGACTTAACGGATGTCCGGTAAGTCCACAATGCTGAAAAAAACATCGTGTGCCAACTCGTTTTGTGAATCCCTATCATTCGTTGAAGCATGGTAATGAGGACTTTGTTAATTGCTTCGACTTGGCCGTTGGCTTGTGGGTAATAGGGTGTTGAGTTTTCATGGCGAAGACCCAACTTTTCAGTGAGTTTGGACATCATGAAGTTTCTAAAGTGGCTATCGTGATTAATAATGATAGCTTGAGGAACACCAAAATGAGCTATGATGTGATTGAATATGAATAATGCTGCGGTCTTTCCGGTGTTGTCAAATGTCAGCATCGCCTCGACCCATTTCGTAAAATAATCTATGGCTACAATAATGTATCCATGCCCCCCGACCAAGTGAGGGTGACATGTCATGAAATCTATACCCCATTTCGCAAAAGGACCAACGGAGACCATAGGGTGAAGAGGAGTAGGATGTGATCGTATTTTATGGTTGTATGTCTAGCAAGCATGGAATTTTTGGACGAAAATTATACAATCGTTAAATAAGGAAGGCCAAAAATACCTTTCTTGCAAGATCTTCTGGTCAGTAGCATACCCAGACATATGACCACCATAGGATCTAGAATAACAGTCATTAGGGCTTTCTCGACTTCGTCAAATGTGAGGTAGCGTCGAAAAATGGAGTCAATCCCACGATGATAAAGAATATCACCGAGGATAATATACTGATGGGCTTGGTAGCGTATTCGACGACGGTCAGTACTAGACAAATTGGGACGGAAAGTTTGGGTTTGGAGATATATGATGATATCTCCGTACCAAAGATTATTGGAACTAATCAGGAAAAGGGATTCATTAGGTAATGAATCGGCTGCTACATTTTCTGTCTTAGAGTAGGGAAAGTCGCATATCAACACGACAAACACTAAGGATTTCTTGGACTTAGCGCATTTGAATTCTAAGTCAAACTCCTGGAGTATCACGATCCATTTGGAGTATTTTCCCCCTAGCAGTTGACGTGTGAGAATGTGCTGCATAGGGTTGCAGTTAGAAATTACCGTAGTCTTGTGAGAGAGGATATAGTGCCAGAAACGTTGAACTACTTGGACGATAGCCAAGGCTAGTTTTTCAACATGTAAATACTTGGTTTTGATAGGCGTAAGACTTCGACTCAAGTAATAGATGACATGTTCGTCATGAGAATCATCTTCCTAGACAAGAACCATAGCGATGGTGTAGTCCGAGGCTGCGAGGTAGAGGAAATAATCGTGACTATAATCAGGTGGGAAGAGAAGTGGGGTACGTGTCAGAGATAGTTTCAAAGCTTTGAAAGCTTTGTTGGCAGTGGTATCCCATACGAACTCAGACCCTTTCTTGAGCAGTCGTGTAAATCCAAGAGTTAGCTCAGCATACTTTGGGATGAAATGACGAAGAAAGTTTGCCTTCCCTTGCAAACTTTGTAACTGGCAAAGTAAGGAAGGAGGAGGGAGATTGAGAATCACCTCGACCTTCAAAGGATCTACCCAGATCCCTTGATGTGAAACAATAAATCCTAGAAGTCAGTCAGACTCTATGAAGAAGATGCATTTGTGAAGATTCAAGAGTATATGGTAAAACCGACATTGAAGGAAAATGGCTCGGAGGTGTATTGGATGATCTACATGGTGCATGGAATGAGTGGGTAAGTCGTCTAGATATGGCTACATGATGTGCTTGATATCATGGAAGGCGTAAGACATAGTGCATTGAAAAGTTGTGCCAATGTTTTTTAGACCGAAAGGAAGTTTTCGATAGGCAAAAGTGCCCCAAGGACAAATAAAAGAGATTTTGTGTTGGTCCGTGGGAACAATATTGATTTAATTATATCCAGAGAAACCATCCATCAGAGATAATATTTCACTGTCGGCACAATCGTTGACGATATGGTCAACGAAGGGGGTAGGAAAGTTGTCTTTAGGACATGCTTTGTTAATATCCCTATAATCAATGCACACGTGGATTGTGCCTTATTTCTTGTCGATCGGGACAAGATTGGAAACCCACTCAGTGAGAGCCACTGGGTAAATAAAGCTGGCTTTGAGAAGTTTCTTGAATTCAAGCTTGATAGCGGTTGCTTTACATGGGTGGACCATACGTAGTCATTGATGGATAGGTTTAGCATTTGGGTATGTATTAATCTCATGTATCACAATGTCGGGGTCAATACCTGACATTTATTCATAGCTCCAGGCGAAGACGTCATGAAATTCTTTGAAAAGCGACTTGTAGGTGACAATTTCGTCAGGGGAACATGAAGCTCCGATATGCACATTTTTGACAATTCCATATTTTATGGATATGTTGAGGGGGATGGTGGGTGAGATATTACTTAAGTTCCCTTCGGAAAACACATCGTGTGTAGACTCGGGAATAGTAGAAATGATGACAACGGTCGACGAGGTCGAGATCCGTTGGTAGCTCTCGATGGTGTGTTATTCCAGGAAGAGGATGGAATGGTGATGTCCATCGTCCCAGGGGGTGTCTTACATAACATACATAATCATCTCGTCCATGGGAAAAATGATGCGGAAAGGATCTGGAGATAAATCACCAAGAGAGGGGGTAGAAGGGGTTGCCGATTGAATGGCCTGATAGGCGGATTCGACCGGACTCAAAGGCATTTCATCGCTGTAACGAAGATGATCGCCGGGGTTGGGTACCATCCATGGGTCGTGAGACGCAAGGGTTCCATGAATAGAGGTGGAGATCATGTTGATCGAGGTGACAAATGGATGTGGAACATCGGGTGGTGGGATGGGGAAGGTACCCATTAACGAGGAGTCTTTAAGAAAACCCACACCGACGTTCTCGTATTCGGGAGGGGGGGTTTGGCAATGAACGGTATATTGCCGGTATGTGCATCCGAGTTAAAGAAGGATAATTGGTTGATGGTAATTACCTTTCCTTGATGTGGGAAACGCATGACACAGAAAAGAGTCGATACAACTGCGCGCATGGAATCAATCCAGCTACAACCAAGTAGAAGATTGTAATCAAGAGGAGCGTCAAAGACCTCTAATTCAACTTGGACCATTTTGCCTTCTAACATAATCGGCAACGAAGGAAGGACACCGTAAGGATTAAAACTGGAGCCATTAAAGGATTTGAGTGTGTTGTGGGATTCATTTAAAGGATGAGAGACGATGGCTTTCCAGCAGGTAATAGACATGACACATGTCGAGGCACCCTCATTGATAACTGTTCTACAAATGTTTTTTTTCAAAGACAATAACTTGTATTTGGAATGCGAGTTGAGGGGGTAACCTTGGAATGTGATCTTCCAAGTAAAAAATTATTAAATTTGTATCCGTAGGGTCGATTCCACCGATATATTTCAACAATGCCTTCCATTGTATAGGACAACTTTGAAGGACTTCGAGGGCTGACATCACGGATGGTGCTTGGGCCAGATCTTCAACAATACTATAATTCTGGGTAGCACGGGCATGAGGATTGAAAGCCAATTTCCGAACGACGCCCTTTGGAGGAGGGCGAAGAACTGTGTCAAGGCTTGGTCGTTCGAGATGAAGAGGACCATTGGTAGGTGGAGTCATGGGAGATGGTTGGACTAACAAAGGAGGTATCACATCAACCTTCTCTTTAGAGGAAGAATAATCTTTGGCTTGAGTGGTAAGTGTGATGTCATTCTGCTTTGAATCACCTATACACATTAAGACATAGGATGTATTGGAGGGGGTAGGTTGGTCATGAATGACCAATTGGGCTTGTTGTTGAGAGGGGAAGGGTTGTGATAATACGACCAGAGTGGGTGGTTTCGTGGTCCCTTGAAGGAACTTAGTAACCTCGGCTTGTCATGGACAATCCTTAGTGTAGTGATCATCACCACAGATAAGACAAGGGTATCAGGGTTTGCGCTTATCCCTATCGTCAACAAGTGGTGTTTTGGTTCTTTCTGCTTGTGAATTATTTTTGTCCTCCTTATTCTTACCCTTTCCCTTTCTAGATTTGTTTTTACCAGCGGGTGTAGATTGAACAACATTTACCTCAGAAGTCTTGTCGGTGGGAGGGGTAGGAGACGAAGCATTTTGAACATTAGAAGAAATGGGTTTGGGGTTGTTGCTAGAGGTTTGGAAAGAATGTGGTTGGGCATGGAAAGTGCCAATCACACCGTCAGCTGCATGAGAAGCAGTAGGAGTAGTTGAAGTGGAGGATGCAGAAGGACGAGGTGCATCAGGGAGTAATTCATAAAGAGTACCCGTTTGTGAGTAAACGAGGTCAAGGTATTAAGCACGACTAATGGCCTATTCTTCCGTGACAACTCCACCCATGGGGATGTCATGAATGATGTCATTCATGAATGATTTCGTGAACCACTCTACCAGCAACTGATCGGGAAGTTTGAGTTTGATGAGACGTTGTCTCCATTGCCACTCATGAATGTGATCGGAGATATGATTGGCTTTGGTTTGTTTGAAAGAACTCAAAATATCTGTCCCTGTTTCATAGCGGATCAATAACTGGTAATGGGTGAGGAAACCCATATCGAGGGTGCTGAAGTCAGAGAAGAAACCTTGTGGTAATTCTATATACCACCTCGCGATGGAACCCGTGAGGGTTCGCTAAAAAAGGTGTAAATGAATAGAGTCATCCATCAAGGAGTTGGATGAGCACCAAAGGTGAACAGTCATTACATGATTGTTCGGGTCCTCTCCTGGTTTTCCATCGAATTTAGGGATGTCCGATGGTAGTTTGGTCGGTATGGCGGGCCATTGGGGGGAGTGATGGATCAGATCATTTAAAATCCTCGACAGATCTGGGAGGTCCAGGGTGGATAAGAAAGGTAATTGTCTATTCACATGCAGGTACTGGTGACTTTGGGGAGGGAGTCCCGTCGGCAAACTAGTGGGACCATAAGCAGTCTGCATATAATGCGAGGATTCAGGCAGATTTGGTTGTTGGTGTGGAGGCACTAACTCATAGGGTTGTACCCTTGAACGGGGGTGTGGGGTTGAGCATTCGAGCCCCAAATAGGATTAGACGTACCTGGATATGATTGGCCTATACTAGGGGGTATAACAGAGCTAGCCTGAGGTTGTTTCCCCCGAGTCGGGTGAGGATTATGTTGTATAATATGATTCCAATACTGGGCCAAGGATGGAGGTATGTTTTTTCCATAGGGTGGGGTCGGTGGGAGTTTCCCTCCAATCGGGGGTTGTGTCCCAATTGGGATTTGTCTTGCAAGGGGGAGTTGAGTTGGGCCTCCTTGGTGAAATTGTCCACCAACAGGAATCCAGTAATTTGGTGTGAATGACGGAATGGTTCCACTAGGATCACTGCCTCAGATAGAGGATGGAAGAGGTCCTCTGAAAGGGGGCGGAGGAAGTGTCAGAATGAAACTGGGAGGATGGTGCCCAGAAGGAGTGGGGCGACCAGGAGTTCCAAATGTGATTTGCATAGGAGTGGGAATAGAGGCATTCAACACATGGTATCTGGGTGGAAGTGTTGGGGTGACTGTGGACGAAAGCGGTGTGCCAATGGGGGCTTCACTAGTTGTGGTAATCCCGGTGTGAGGACTCGTAGTATCTGTGTAATGGACCATTTGTAAAGGGAGAGTCAAGATGTGGTCAACTCACAAAGCTTCTGTACCAGGAAAAAAATAAGCAATAGTAAAAGGTATTGCATTTGGATTAGAAGTTTTGGGTAGCTCAGGTACGACAGTGATATCAATGCCTACTCCTGAGCCAAAGAGATCCCATCTAAAAATGCCAGTAGTCCAAAAAGGTTCTTGACCCTTAAGTCCTAGGAAAGGTCCAGTTGGTGATCCAGAAGACTGAACAACTAAGGGTCTGGAAGAATTCACTCGCACAATATGTCTCTTGGAGTCAGGATGAAGTCGGAAGTCCTCTCAAGAATTGGTAATTCGAAACCATTTTAGAGAGTTAGTTCTTTCCTCTTGTGGAGTGGCAACGTCTTGGACTTCACTCTGTTGAGGAGAGCCCTCCATTGAGTTGGTAGGCAAGGTTTGAGAACCTTCCAAACTTTCTGGGGGTAAGCCTTGCATTCTATGTGAACGGTGTGGAGGGTCAATTGTGATCAAGTTAAAAAATTACGAAGGAAAATCTATGGTCAACTTGGGTAAACAAACAACATGTGCTAGTAAAAATCTAAGAAGCAAAACCAAGCAAACAAGACCTTCTAATTCCGAAGTCACTAGTTGGTGATGAAATCCAACGTTGCAACGATGAGACAAGAAGGGGTTGGGTTGGGGTGGAAAAGTTACGTTGACGACCTTCTTAATGGACTTACACCCTGGTGCAAGCTCCCACACATAAACGTGGGTATACCCTCCAAGGAGCCCGAGTGAGTTTGGCCAACGTCGATTCCAGGTACCGTGAAGACTTTCCCCTTCACAGTCACCTTGTGTAAGACCCTAAGAAGATAGGCCACTAAGGTTACCACCAAAAATAATAAATCCTGGGGGAACAGTCGACAGTTTGATCCACACGCAAGGGCAGGGTATCTAGCCTGAAATCAACTTGAGAGGATTCCACTCATCATTGTGGGTATAACTTCAAGTGACCCCCGTAATACATGCAATCTCTACACCGATATCGACAAAGCAGGGTGAGTAACTCTGTCAATCTTAATTGGACCTCGGGTTTGACCCTTGTGTGAGAAGGGCTTCCTAGGACAAAATGCTGCAAATGGAATTTGACACTCCTTACCACAAGATGCTATTGTGTGTTCTGTTCTTTGGAGAGTGTACCTCACTACCTATTCCAAAGCTCTAGCTTAGCTAATGTTGGTTTAAAAGAGTCCTAGAAAATAGTTACTAGTTAAATTTTAAAAATTGTGCAATATTATTAAAGGCTGTTGTTACTCAAAGGAGACGGAAATGAAACCAATGTTGTGTGAGACTCTGACCCAACAATGCATAGATAGGAGTGAATGATACAATTTTTTGTTCGATGAATCCTATTTACAGGAGGGAAAGATGATTTTTCTGGAACAACTTGAACTACGATATATGATCTTCTTTGAAATGCAACATCAAACAATCATGAACAATGACAATCCTCTATTCATTCTATTTCAACAATTGAATGTCAATATTTTCGAATAAAAAGTTGCTTAAAAAGAAAAAATGTTTTTTAATTTTCACTAGAAACCAAACAACAATGGTGGAACTAAGAAAAACTAGCAACCGATGAAAAAGAAATATACAACAAAAAAACCAAACCAATCTTTCAATGAAGACAAAAATAAAAAACAGACAAGACTAGTCTCTTCAAATTCATGTGGGCAACAATTTTCCAAGTAATGAGCAATTGAAAAAGACAATTAATCCCAACTTTTAAACCGATCACTGGCTCCCAACCAAACAAACACTTGGATTTCAAAACCAGAGATTATATCCTTGTTAAGAAAGGTCAAGAGGTAACAATTGAGAAAAAATGAACAAGAAGATCTTTTGATTTCCGAAGACTGATCATTCATGAAATTTGAAGTCAAGAAACAATCAATCACTGGCCAGAGAAGTTCTTTTTAGACACACATACAAATTTTGGCATCTGAGGATACAAAAACCTTAATCCAAAAATTTTTCAAATGGGTTCGCAGGCGGGCAGTGGTGTATAGTGCGAGAATCAAGGATTCTCGCAAGCTGGACACAAGCAGAGTGCGAGACGTTTTCACTGGACTGAACAACAGGGTGCAAACTCTAGTGGTTCTCGTAGGCTATAGAAGGGTGTAGTGTGAGAAGGCTTGAAACTAAGAAAAATTTGGAAAAAAGACAAAAAATTTTAAGGAACTTCTGGACCCAGAGAGTCTATCAGGGTCTCCTCAAGACTCAGAGATTGATGGAAATGAAAAATGGAAAGTTAAGAGAAAATGGCCAAGGAAAAACCACCAAAAACCACCAAAAATGGGTTGCATCCCCAATGGAGTCACCAATTTTGTTATCGGACAAATCGGTAGGTGCGGACACTAACAGATCTCCCTAGATCCACATGGATCTAGAAAAAAATAGGACATGACAAGACTCTTTCCCTAAGTTGTGATCATTGAATCTACTAATAGGAAGGAATAAGTGCCATACCTTTATATCACTTCCTTAGGTCTCTGTTGTTCTCGCTTCACTCCGGTGCTCTCGTGAAGTCAATTCCAAGACCACACAAACCAACCAAAGTGAATATATCAAAGTATATTCAATGTCAACTTATGCATATGATCAAGGAATTACACAATAAAGTAAGAGTGACTTTATGGGAAAGGTACATGTCGTTGTATCATATTAATTGAAAGTAGAAGATACAACCTGATCGCCTTGATGTTGAAAGATTCCTTTCAGTGACCCTTGGTTCCAACACAGACAATTGCTCTGTACTTGCATGAAGAAGATCCAATTCCTCTTGATAGACAAAAATAGAGCCTTCAAGATTCTATCCAAACAGGGTTCTTCACACAATTCTTTCACCAATTCTTCATTCAATCTTGCTTAACCTTTTCCATGAGAAAACTTTCAATATATAGGAGAAGGAGAGATGGTTACATGGATGAGGATGATCCCATAAAATCTGAGAAGTGAGTAGAATGACAACCATGTGAATGCCAACTCATTTTATAGAAGATTCCCTTCTAGAACCCTTGAGATCTCTTCTCCTTTTCAAGCTTAAAAACAGGTTCACACCCTGTGTATGGAGAAGACTGCAAGAATTTCGCACCCTAAGTGTGGGTGGCCTGCAAGAATGAGGGATTCTCGCACCCTATACCATAGGCAGCCTGTGAACTCATCTTAAAAATATGTTTTTTGGAAGAAGACAGGAGCCACTTTTCTCAAGAAAAAAGTCCTTGTTGGGAGCCTGAATACATCACTGTTAAGACATCACCAAAGTGACCAAAATCATGTGTAACACTCACCCTATGCAATCTTGCACATAAGGCCTTTTTCCATTTCCCTATGCAAACTTATCATCCCTATTTGTAAAATCCAGAGCTAAAAATACATATTTTTCCACATGTACGCATCTTTCCTACTATACAACATGCGTATATGGAGGCTGCTCCACTACAAACCGCGCACATCGAGATTTGTACCAGAAAATAAAAATTAAGGTCAGTTTTCCATGTCACGACAAGAGATCTATGATCCTTGGCCTTCCATATACTAGAAACATTCTGACTTGGCCCTTTAGTTCCATTTTGAAGGCTATAAATGGGCCAATTCTGAGCTATGGAAAGAGGAGAAAGAATTCAACTTTGAGAGCAAAGTTACTCTGGAGAAATTATTTACTTCATATTGAGTCTGCATCCCTTTGTCCTTTAAGTCTGAACACAGTGTTCAACCCCCAAGATCTTCCCTTATTGATTGAGAACCTCATTGTTTCTCTCTTATGAGATTTCCTTTGGTGGAGGAATGAAGTGGTGGAGGCCCAACTGGAAGGGACTTAGTTTCTCGGTTCCGAACCATTCCGACATGGAAGTCTGTAACATTTTCACTTCTATTGATCATATATTAATAGAAATAGTCTTTTCTCGTCCAATTGATATCTTGCAAATATTTGAATTATTATTCCATGGGTGTATTTGTCATGTTTATTAATGGATTATGCTATTGAATGTGCTAACATCATATAATATCACCATATGATTTCTTTGCTTGGTTGTTGAGGACTAGTTGCAGGTATATTGCTTTGGGTTGAGTGCTCAATGATTGACTTCATTGAATGTCTGGATGAGGTAGGCCTTTTATCTTGTCTTGCTAGCATATTTTTTTTCATAGCATACTTGAGAAGAGAGTTGATTTCTGTAGTCATTTCCGTTTGTTGTGGTTTACCCTAGCCATACAAAGATTTTCCTCGTAACATAATTGGCGACCATACTGGGGATTGAATCTTCTTTCTTAGTGTTTGAGGTACTTTTCTCCTTAGATTTCTCTCATTCCTATTGCGTTTCTTGTCGCATCATTGCTTGACAGCCCCTGTTCACTCTGGGTTTGAGTTTTCATCCTTTTCCCTTGCTTGGCCTTGTTTTTGAAACATATACACACTTTTTGTCTTGACAGTCACGTATATACATAGGATGTCCCTCTGCAAGATGTGTACATACACTTTGTTTTCCTAAACAGTCACACACATCATCGTTTCTTTCTTGTTTGTTTGGTCTGGTGGTTGCTGGGTGGGATTTGATGTTTGTTGAGCCTTCTTAGGTCTCTATAGTTCCTCTTAAGTGCTTGTGGGATGACAGGAAACCTGTCTTTGGTTGAATTTTTGGGCAGAATATTTCTCATCACCTTTTCATTTTTATTGTCCTTGCACATTGGGTTGGGTGTCTTGCAGCTTGGTATCCTACTTGAGTTCTCTGTTTCTATACATAGTAGAGTTTTATATATCAAGTTTCTTTTCAGTCCATGCATTTTCTTTTTAATTATATTGAAAATACAAAAATATTAGGCATTTTGCATTGCTTGTCATTTTCGTCTTTGGAGTCCTTGTCATTAGCTGAGTGCATGAAATGAAAGATTACATTTCTACTTTAAAATTGCAGAGTTGAAATTGAAAATTGCATTTGTTATTAGAAGCATATCACTCATTGAAAGTTGAAGTTAGGACTTTGCATTTTATTCATATTTACTTTTCTTATAGAGTCATAACATCACGAGTTTCACTACCATACATTTTTGAGTAATCACGACCACTAAAATTATTGCTATAATTTAAAATTGACTAATCACGATTTTATTTTCTAGGGTGCACAAACTAGCTTAGGATTTAGTGCCTTGGAATAGGATTTTGTGAGTAAACTTATCCAAGGCAATTAAATCAACATATGTTCCTGAGAAAGGGAGTGGATAAATCCATTGTATAATTGGTAATATCAGGAGGCTCTGTTCACACTAGATTTAATCACAAGGTTGCGTGAGGTTGGTTGAAGGGCTATACCCCCGATACCTTCTTAGCGTCAGTTCTGGGGATCTATTCATATTTGGGGATTTTTCTAGTGCATTTACCTCCGTGAGAGGTGGTACTTTCAATTTTTTGGGATTTTCTACCCTCCCCATATGGTGGACCTAACTTACGATTGCTCACCTATGCATCAGTTATACATTGGTTTATTAGTTGCTTGACTTATGTGCCACACAGGTTACTTGCAGGGGTTATTCTATAGGTATCTTGGGTCAGATAAGGGTCGGACAACACACAACCTTTATGGAGGATTACCTCTCCGGAGTGATCTAACCGAATGGTTGTTAATCCCATGAGGGCCCTTATAAATGATTATGTTACCTCCGATCTTTAGCAGGGAGTCTCAGGACCCTCTTGGGAGAGACATACCTTCTATAGGGAGGGAGGCCACTTTCATCCACTTTACCTCGTTTGTGTGTATATTGGCCATTTGACTTTTGTGTGCTCTTTGATTACTAGTTTGACTTAGGATTTATTTTTTGTCTTTAGAGTCTTAAGTCATTATGGAGTCAGACCAATATCCCCACCGGTCCCGTCACTTGTTACAGTTACCACAAGATTTTGAGTCTTTTCCTTCTAAAAGGTGTAGAGTTATTAGGCATGGTATACACACATCCAATGTTCAGACTTGTGATTCTACAAGGATGAGTACTGAACCTAGTCTTCAGAACACTAAGAGCCCTTCGACTCCCACACCCACTATAGTTAATGGCACTCCTTCAAATCCTACAACCACAATGGTTGTAGTGTCAGAGACACCTATCATTACTAGTGCTCAGCCTATAGTGAATTATCAATCTCTTGCCTCGAACCCTTTTGGGTCTCTTGGTCACTCACCATGCTATAATGTTCAGTCCATCCCTATGGCCTCTAGTCCTTTCTCCTATGGTATGCTAAAATTTACTTCACGGTTTTCGAATTCCATCCTAGCTGCTGGCCTTAATGATGGCATTGGGATTGGGGGCACTACACCTCCTTATAATTCATTTTCTTTTGGTGGTTCTCAAATCCCTCAAATAACTCCTAATATAGGAGGCATTCATGGTTTTAACCTCGGGTCTAATCCTCCTGCTTCTGGGTGGAACAACCAACTTGGCGAACAAGCTTCTGCTCAAGTTCCGTCCTATACCCCTACCTCCTTGGTGCCGAATCAAACCAATACATTTGGAATGACAAATCCACCTCTATCCTCCGGATTCCCACCCGGAGGGGGTCAGTTTCACGCTTTGGGAAACCCCCAACCTGGATCTAATCCAGATGGGGGAAATTTTTATAATCTCCAACAGAACATTCCTACTGGAATGATGCCCAAAAAACCTTTTATGAATCATCCCAGAGGAGGGTCTTACAATCTCAAACAGGGCCATGGTGCTTACTAGAACCCTGGATGGGTTGCAATTCCTCAAGCACAATATTTCCCAGGAGCTTGGGGCTAGATGTCGCAACCCCTCTCCCTTTTCTGGCTGCGCTTAATATACCAGACTTGTCTAAGTTGATGAATGACCGTTTGAGTCATGATCCTACATGGCCCCCCATCCCCACCAAGCTTCCTTCAGACATTCCAAAATTCAAAGGTAATAATGGCGAGGATCTTGGTGATCACGTTACTACCTTTCACCTATGGTGCTCCTCGAATTCCCTTAATGATGATTTTATTCAGTTAATATTATTTCAACGCACTCTCATTAGAGTTGTTGTGAAAGGGTATATCGAGCTACCTAGGGGGGCATATGGGACCTTTAGTCTGCTGGTGGTAGTCTTCCTTAACCACTTCCAATTTATTGTTCGTTACGATGCTGGCCTAGAATCTCTGTCGAATTTACGCCAGGATATCGCCACTCATATCTCAGATCATATCCAGGAGTGGCATATATGGAAGGGGTTGATTAAGACCTACATACCCCCAACATTTATTTTAGAATGGTTCCTTAAGTCTTTTCACCCTCCTATCTCAAAGGATGTTGCTACTATTGGGGTTACCACTGAGGAAGAAGCGATCTTTAAAGCCCAACATCTAGATCTGATATATTCTTAGTCTGGGATGTTATAACTCATTCTTCTAGATGCACCACAGTCAACTTACGACCCTAGAAAAAATCCTGGACCTCATGCCGATGGCATTGTAGGCTCCACCAATGTAAAATCCCCAGACTCGGTGACAAGCCATTTGAAAGAGTTGTCTCTAAACTAGTCTGCATGAGGGCCAAATTCATTTCTGTATTCCAAACCCACTCATTCGGTGGATGTACATTCAATGCAATCATCGACCAACCCAAATGGTAACCAACAATCAGGCGGGAATAAGAAGAAAGGATGCAATAATCGTAAGGGTGGGAAAAATGGTAATAAACCCAAGGACAATAGTAATAATGAGAGGACAAATAATATTGCTGGAGAGGGAAAATGAGAAAGACGTAAGGTGAAATTTCCCTATAAGCTTTGTACAGATGATCACCTTACCCATTTATGCCCTAAACTTGCGGTAGCCGCGAGGCTATTATCTCTACCGCCCACCGTGATGACAAATCCTTTTCCACATAACCATCACATGGCCTCAAGCTCCTCAAACACTATAAATGCGACTGGTGGGAGTAAAAACCCGCCATTGCAAGACAATGATTGTTTGTGTATCAATATGGTTGATGCGAAAGTTAATGTAGCCACTCGATCTCGATATTATAGCTCTTCACAAGCTATTCTTTTTCTAGAATCTCTCCTCCTCCTCTGGAGATGAATTTACAGATTGAAAAACCAGAGCCATCGCCTCATATTCAGAAAGGAGTACTCAAGTGCTCTACCCACAATCCAAATGTTAGAGCTGCCCAAAACTGCTCTATTTTTGAGGACCTGGGTCAAACCCCTTGTGCGATGTCGTCTTTGGAGGTACTCAGACATGTCCTTCACATAGGAATGCCTTACTATCTATGTTAGGGTTTCTAGAACCCAGTGGCTCAAAGGTTATAAAGTTTGACGTCATAGATGTGAAGCCTCGCTTTCCTTACCATGTGGAATTCCAAATCCATGTGGAGTACTCAAAGTATACCATAAAATGTTCGGTTGTTGATGAAGGTGATGCTACATGTGTGATGTCTCTGATCTATTGGAAAGCTCTTGGTTCTATGACTCTTTCTATGTCATTGAACATGTTAACTTATTTTGACGGTCATTCCTTCCACCCTCACGGTATTCTTCCTTCCTTTCCAGTCTAGTTAGGTGGGAAGACAGTAGAGGTGGAGGTAGAGGTAGTTGATGTGCCTCTTGATTACAACCTATTACTAGGACGCAATTGGACCTATTCTATGGTCATCGTCGTATTGTCCATCTTCTGTACTCTTTGTTTTCCTCATGAAGGGAAGATCATGACGATCGACCAATTATCCTTTGTGTACACTAGTCCCAATGCATATGTTGGACAATCGATCCCTGTGATCAACAATTCTTAGCTAACAACTAAGAATATCAGTGTCGAAATGTATTCTTACCTTATGAGTAGTTTCCACTTCATGACATTGAGTCATCATGTTTACGCCATGTCTGATAGGCCCATTTCGATAGGGAGGTCCATTCCTTTCTGCACTTCATATTTTAGTGCTCCGTGGACCCTACCTTCCCCAACTTCATTTTGTGAAGGTCAATCGCATGATGGAATGGCCATGCCACTATCGATGACGAATATTGTGTATCAAGTTGTTCTTGACTCTTCCGCCGATCCCAATCATGTTACCTCGCCGATGGACGAGGAGGATCTCGTTCTTAGGCCCATGCGGGACACTTCATTGTCTTGTTCACATGAATGCCTCGATGAGACGTTTCCTTTGGAAGAAGCCATCATAAAATACATGAATGGTTCCGAAAAACCTTGGGATGATATGCATCACCGATCTTACTTCCTCCCAGAGCTTGAAAGAATCGAACAACATGAATTTCTATCTGCCTTGAGTGAGATAGTCGGTCACACCGTAGTTCCACTTGATATGCATGAAATTTATGCCGAAGGAAATATGGTGAGTATTTATTCTATCATCACGATTGATATCTCTCATACCCTTGGAAAGGTTGAAAACATAAATATCTGTGTGGATTGTTTCCTAGAAGAAATCTTGATCTACATCGAACTGTTCAAGGAATTCTGAGATGTATTTGCTTGGTCATATGAAGAGATGTCAGGAATCGACCCTCGTATTGTCGAGCATGAGATTAGAACTTATCCAGATGCTAAACATGTTTGACAACTTCTTAGAGTTGTCAATCCCCGGAAGGCCCCTGCTATTAAGGAAAAGGTGGAGAAGCTAATTAACACTGGCTTCATCTACCCGGTTCCCTTGACTGAATGGGTATCCAATCTCATTCCTGTGAATAAGAAGCAAGGAACTATCCATGTATGTATGGAATTTCGTGACTTGAACAAGGCCTGTCCTAAAGAAAACTTCCTGACACCTTTAATCGATCAGATTCTTGACGAGTGTGTGGGAAGCAAAGTATTTTCTTTTATGGATTGATTTTCAGGGTATAACCAAATTCAAATTAAACCTAAGGATCGACACAAGATGGTATTTATTTGTCTTTGGGGTAATTTCGCATACCGGAAAATGCCTTTTGGCCTTAAAAATGTCGAAGAAACCTTCCAATGTGCCATGAACTTCACTTTTCATGATCTTAAGAATATATTTGAATCTTACCTTGACAATCTTGCTTCTCACTCTCGCAAGAGAGAGGATCATGCTACACACCTTCGACTTATTTTTGAAAGATGTTGTTACTATAGAATCCAGTTGAAACCGCATAAGTGCATATTTTGCATTAGGTCTGGTCGTCTTTTGGGATTTCTAGTTTCTGAGATTGAGATCATAGTAGATACGTTAAAGGTTGAGGCAATACTTCGATTGCCTCCCCCGTGCACCATTAGACAACTTTAGGGTTTACAGGGGAAAGATAACTTTCTACGTCGGTTTATAGTAAATTATGCCAATATCACTAAGGGTTTCATGCATCTTTTGAAGAAGGACACCCCTTATATCTAGGATGAGAGAGCCCAAGAGTCCTTCGATGCTTTGAGGAAAGCCTTGGTATCGACACCTCTACTGAAGTCTCTTGACTACAATAGGGATTAATTGTTTTATATCACCGCGTTGGAGGAGATGATTGGTATGGTTTTGGTTTAGGAGGATGATGAGCTCCATGAGAACGTCATCTACTATCTTAGTCAAAACTTAGTTGGTCCTAAGCTTAATTATTCTCACGTTGAAAAGCTAGCTTTGGCTGCCATTCACGCAGTCCAACGTTTACGTCATTATATATTACTTTGAAAGACTATTGTGGTTGACTATGTCAATCCATTTCAATACATCCTTACCAGAGTTATCATAGGGGGAAAATATAATAAATGGATTGTCATTTTACAAGAGTTTGATCTCGATTTCGCTTCCGCAAAATCCAAGAAATCACTAGTCTTTGCAGAGTTAATATCCGACTTTCCATGATTAGATGAGGATGTTATCCATGTTGGTTTATTTGTGGATGAACACATTTTTCTTTTCTCGTTGTCCAACCCCTGGTATGGAGACATTGTTCTCTATCTTCAAACTTGAAATTTCCCTCAACATATCTCACGAGATGACTGACGATGTGTAAGATACCAAGCTATTAATTATACTATCATCGGTGACACTTTGTATCACCGAGGAATAGACAATATCTTGCATTGTTGTTTAACTCACGGAGAAGTTGAATCAATCCTAAATGATTTCCACATTGGGGCTTGTGGTTGTCATCTATTCGGGCTTGCGACAACCCAAAAAAATTTGCCAGTCGGTTATTTCTGGCCTACTATCTTTAAATATTGTATTGAAGTAGTTAATAAGTGTCACCCCTGCTAGGTGTTCACTCAGAAAATGCGCTCGCATCCAACCCCTCTTCACCTAGTCATTACCGTCGGTCCCTTCACAAAGTGCGAGGTGAACTTCGTGGATTGCAACCCAACTTTGGCTGGGGGGAATCAACACATTATTTTGGTCATTGACTACTTTAATAAGTGGTATGAGGCCATTCCTATAGCTAAATATGATGGGAAGACTGCCACCTTCTTCGTATTCAATCAAATTACTTCCCGGTTCGGTATCCTGAGTGAGATTGTCACTTATCATGACCATCACTTTTAGAATGAAATGATGAAAGAGATAACATCTAATATGGAGTTTATATATGTTCATTCTTCTCCTTATTACCCCCAGGAAAATGGACAAGTATAGGCCGTCAACAAGTCTCTCAAGACCATCTTGCAAAAAACTGTCATCTAGAGTAAATCTGACTAGCACATTGTGCTATATCTCACACTCTGGGCATACCGAACCTCGATCAAGACTGCCACTGGTTTTTCCCCTTTCCAGTTAGTACATGGTGTGGAGTCAATATTACCTATTGAATGAGAAATCCCTTCTCTTAAGTTGGAAGTCACGCTCCTACCTGACACTTTCGATCTCGAGCGACGCCTTGTACACCTAGAGAGTCTTGGCAAGCAACATCGAGACACCTCTACGACTATCGAGGCAAAAAAAAGACGTGTCAAGGTCTAGTATGATAAGTTTGTCTATCCTCGGTTATATGCCGAGGGTGAATTGGTCCTCTTGTATGATCAAGCCAAAGAACCGCTGGGGGTAGGCAAAATTAAACCCATGTGGTACGATCCTTATATCGTGCGACGTGTTCTAGAAAAAGGAGCCTATGAGTTAGAATATTATGAAGGGAATATGTTGGCTGAGTCCAGAAATGGGCTCTACTTGAAAAGATATTACGCTTGAACCCAAATCTTGGGTGGAACTCTTTGTATACTAATGTAATTTAGTGTATATATATATTTATCCTTTCTTTTCGTCTTCATCTTGCTTATTGAATTTTCACTTGGTTGAACGATGTCAACGGAGTCTTCGGTCTACGTAGGATTCGTAGATGGAGCCAGTCGTCATACACGGAACTTGGCTTCTGCCACTTGGGTGGTTTATCACCCGAGGTTCCACTGGTGTCTTCAGGTGGCATATGCCTAGGGCCACCCAAGAATAATGTGGCCAAATATAGTGTCGTTATAGAACTTTTGCGCGATGCCATCTCACATGGTATTCACTCTTTAGAGGTTATCCTAGATTCCCAATTAGTAGTATGTCAGTTGAATGATAGTTGCTGCATGCGTGATCCTACTTTAATCCGAATATTCCTATGGGTATGTCTTTTAGAACAACAATTTGATTTTATTACATATTATCACATTCCTAGGAGTTCTAATCATATATCCGATGCTTATGCTAATTTCGTCTTAGATTGGCATTTGTCACATAACTAAAGAAAAGAAAACCATCTCATCAATGAACACATTGTAAAATATAAGTAAAGTCGAAGATCCCTATTTTATATATATTTAAAAAAATATGGTGTTTATAGTACAAAATTGGGGCTAATACTCTCAATACACATATACAACCGGTACTACAATATCCATGACATCTATTCCTGTGGCACCGGATGTGTGTCATGGTAACAAACTACAATGTTTGCGAGATGCCAAAAGAGTCGCACCCAAGCTCTAGGCACACCAACCACTTGTCGTTGCATGTCTTCCGACAGATCCTCTACCTAAACCATGGGAATCCTATGAGTCAAACGAGACAGGTTGCCCTGCATGTTTTATAGGACTCTCTCAGCTTCTCCTCCTGCTTCCTTGTCTCCACGATTCCTTCGTCGATGTTGAGGAAGCCACTCTAGTCGTCGTGGACCCACGTATGCGTTACAAAAGTGTTTAGTTAGTAGTTATGCATCATCCAAAAATATTTTTGTCTCACTATACAAAAATACAAAAAACATAAAATATTTAAAAAAAATTGACATACCTATGTCCCCATAAGCGACCCCTGGTGGAAATGGCATGTCTAGATCTCCTCTGAAGATGATCCCTACATAGGGATAGTCATTCAGAGTGATGACCTGTTGCTGCCACCAGTAGAATGCATCCTCATTGTAGGGTGTGGGCACCCTACCTCCCCCCTATTGTCTCATTACCTTGGTCCACCATGCCATGGCTGGATCATGAGGTCCTCTTGGAATAATATCGACTATAGGTCCCAAGACATGAACCTGCTCGAAGAAAAAACTGCATAATATAGAGGCAAACCCAAAATTCCTCTTACTCCCCTGTTTGCACTCTCTCAATTGGCTCTTCATATTTTCCAGTAGTGAGGTGCACTAGTCATATACTATGGGTCCCAAGCATTCTACTACATAGAACATGAACGACCTCAATGCCTGGTGCAACGAAGCCGAACTTGTGATCCTGGTCAACACGAGGAAAACAATCTTCAAGCTGAGATTTTCTATCACTTAGATAGGGAGTTGACTCCTGACCTTTGGAGTTCCTGCTACATAGTGGGCATCTATGTACTCCTCTATTTTCATTCCTCTCCCTACTCCCCATGATTTGAGGTTTACAACCTCTCCTCGGTGTGATAATCCAGTCGAAAAGTAGATATCCTCTACTTCAATCCTCAATGGTTTCCCATTGAGGTTGAATCTTTCAGTCTCAGTGTCCCAGTAACCCACAAGCATCTTAGGTAACCTCACCTGGGCCCTCATCCCTTTGAGTACCAAAAATTTATATAAGCTATGTATTTCCAAGGCCATTTGGGCCCCCAGATATCAGTCCACAACAACAACGACCTTCTCGTGCTCTCTTTCCCTCCATTCAAGTACCATCCTTCCAGAGAAAAGTCAAATTTTGAGTTAGCAACCATAGAAATCATTGATTTCATGCTTGTACGTGATATGCTTCACTTTCAGTCACGTATAGGGATGGGTATATGCCCCTTGTAGTTTTCACAGTCGCGTATAACCCATCGTATACGTGACCTGATAAGAGACAACCTGTGTACACCGAATTTCACAATTTACGCCCTAAATTACTCAAAAATTGGAACCTAATTTAAAAATTTAATCGACTGGAAATGAGGAGGAAGGGAAGTAGAGTTACCTGGTCTAGACAGTTTTTGATTTCATTTCCTAACACTCCTGCAATCACCAATTGAATCTCAGAGGTATTTTTGTCCAATTTTCACTATTTGGGTAAAAATCAAAATGACATAGTAATTTTTTGTTTTGTTTCTATTTATAAACAATTTTTACCCACTTTCTATATTTTTGAGTCATTTTTCGCCTAATGGACTAATACAAAAGTGGATCGAGTTGGTTTTTGTAGTTTTCACTAGGCATTCTTGTGGATTTCAACGTTATGTTCGTCGTTCATCACCATGGGCAGGTATTTTCATTACCCAACATATAGGATAGGTATCCATTCCATCATGAATTTTTGCATTATTCTATAACTGTCTGTTTTTTCCTTAGGTACGAACCCATATGTTGTGACAAAGAACCTTCCATCTGCTATAAGTAGTGTCGTTATCAAGTGGTAGAGACTTACTGAACATGGGTTCCCTAGTTAGATCCTTTGCTTCCCATGCAAAGTTTTTCCATAGGACCAGGAGTCCCTCATAGCTAGTACATGAATTTATGTTGAGCCTCATTCCTCACTCATAAACATGTTGCCTTATACCCTGAGGACTCCCAACCAAGTTTAATTTAATCTCTTTTCCAAATCGTCTTCAAAAAGATAAAAGATTACCGAGTGAACTTGTCTCTTTCACACTAGTAAATTGGACTTGAAAGGATGTCTATTTGGCACAAGTTTATCCCTTTTTCACACCAAGTAGACTAAATGACATAAAAAAGGACATTTTTTGGCATTAAGTTGTGATTTCATCTCATTCCCTTTCTTGTAGTATTGAGCCTATAGATGGTTCTTGCTTCGCATTATAAACTGTTTTCCTCAATATTTTTTGCGTCCTCAACCAAGCAGAGCCTTGTTTATATCCTTCACAATTTGATACCCTATACCTATGAGGGAACATTCCCCCGAGTGTCCATCTCCCACATGCATATCCTTTCATTGAGAATAGGTATGTTCCACTGCTGGAACTAGTTTTTCTTACTTGCGACACTCGTTTCCTCCTCTATATCATAACATTCATTTGTCTATGAAAAAACAAATGTGCGGGAAGGGAGTATTATCTTATATTGGTAGCAGTCGTGTCGCCTTTGAACATAACACAAAGTTATTGAGTCCATTTGTCATCATAATTTTGGTATTAGCATGGCCTTAGGAAGCTTAGCTTGTTACAAAGTCTTCTCTACCGACTGGTTACTCTTCCAGTCCCTATAGAGAATCTTGTTGATGCCTCCTACATCTCATGGTTTCATCATTAAGTCTATGCTGCCAGAGTCTTCCATATGTCTCATTCTCTTGTTCTAAGGAAGTATATCAACCTGTGTCAGCCACTCCTTAGAACTCTTGACTTTGTATGTCGACCATACCCTGAGTTTGTCTCAGAAACACATGATACTGTAGTATTATCATGTACCCTGGTCCTACTTTCATCATTGGTAGGAAACCTTGAACCCAACAGTTGACACTTCATCATTGGTCATTGACTGGGTGGTTTCCCTTGTGTTCGATGACAAGACATCTATTCACACATTGGGATTTGTCCAATGTCTTGGATGCCATTAGCCTTATTGGTGGTTTCCTTGCCTTTGTCAGCAGTTTTCATCATTGGCTGCTATTCAGAGGGTCTTTTTTGTGTACTGCTTGCACTTGGCACATGCAAAATATGCACAGGGTTATTGGTTCGTGAACATGTTATTCATCCGATTTCCACCAAATCATGAAGCTCTTTCTTTGTATCTCGTGCTGACTGATGAGAGATTCCTTAATTCTCTCATTTCAATAGGTCTCCTTCCATCGACTTTAACTCATCTATTCTGGAAACGAGACCTAGAGTCTTATGAGTACCTTGAAGCTTGCAGTCATTAGTGGAAATCTCTCTCTCCATCAACAGTTGAGAATACATCAATGTCTCCTAATCGATGGATTCTTTAGGCGTTTGACACCGACTACTTTATTGACACTTGTAAGAATGTACTCGGTTCCTTGATACTGTTACAGGTGAATCCTCCTGTGGACAAGCAGATTCCCTCTTGATCTCTAGAATCCTAAGGCCAAGACATAAAAGTTATTAACATGGACATTGACATCCTTTTAGGTCTACTCAAGCTAATATACGAAGGATAAGAAGAAATATATGTACCTTATTAATGATGTTTTTCCTTTCAAAGTCCAGGCTGAGCTTTGATCCTGAGCTCCATGATAGGTCCTATAGGACAAACAAAGATACAATGGACTTCCTACTCTAGTGATATTATCTCAAATATAGATCCATATATTGTAGACAAACTCATATAGAACAAACATAAGTTTGAAATAAATAGGCCAAGCATTGATATATTGATGAGAACAAGTAAAAGTACTTACAATTCTTTGATGAAGGTGCAACAACTTCTTCCAGTTCTCCTTGTCCAATGCCTTTTCTCAAGTAATCTGCACTGATTGATTTGATGACATACCGCTTATAATATCATAAGTTTGGTATCAATATTTGATCTTCATTGTCTCTGTATGTTGCCTATGAGATCATAGGTTTCATATCTCCAATCTTTTTCCTGTACCTTTCACCATGAGAAGGCCTCCTTATATAACCTTGGAGAGGTCCAACTACTTTAGATATCTTTGGGATAAGTTGAGGATTCCTCTCCTTCAGTTGAGGATCCTCCTTAAGATCATGCCTTGATCCAAGATTCGAACCTAACTGCCTTCAAATATTTAGGGGATTGTCTCTTGATTTTCTCCAACAAACGAAAAATTTGCTCAGAAAGGGAAGCGCTCCCCCAAAAGGGTGCACAGGGTGCTCAAACACTCCCCAAAAGAGGCCTAGGGAGTGCTAGTGCTCCCTGACAATGGGTAGGGAAGCGCTCCTCTCCAAAATCCATTTTTGAGTTGTTTTTTCAGTGGAAAAGGGCTTATACTCCCTATCAACTAATTTCTCTTCTTCAAAACTAGTCTTTGAGGTGTCTTTATGATGTCGTTAGAGGCACGGAATAGGAAATATGGAAGTATGATGTTTGTGACACTTGAAACACTTGTGGTCAATATGAGACACTTGCAGACAAGATGCGACACTTACAACACTTGTAATGATGACACTTGTGACACTATTGAAGTGAGTAATTTTGAGGTGTAACAGATTGGCCCCCAAAGTATGAAGTTTGAAGACGATGATGACTGAAGTACTTTGTAGACTTTTTTGAGCAAGGGTATGGATGTAGAGAGGATGGAAAAATCTACACACAACCATCAAACAAATATTATGACATGTTTCAAACCCAAGGCAGGCATACCTATGCTTGAGTGATAAAGACTTTTTAGGTATGACCACCATAAAATACACCGTGGATCCATGATTACATTGACAAAATGGTATATCCACTGAAGATACAATGTGGATCTATACTCCCATGACCTGAACTGATGATAGCCATGAAGAATACACAGTGGATCTATGAGATGACAAGACATAGCCACAACCAATACAAAGTGGATCTATGTAATAGTATATGTGTCATAGTTCAAAATAACTCCTTCGCAACCTAGGCAAAGTATGCATAAGAGTGAAAACTCAACCTAGGGTCTTCTTACCGATCCTGATGTAGTACGAATCTAACCATGTGAATAGATGTCCTGATGTCGAACATGGCATAAACCACTTGATTACCGGTCAATGAGATAAACCGTTAACAAGCACGAGGGAGATCACCATTGATGTCAATGATTCCCAAGGTACTCTAGTAAATTCCAATGAATGTGAATAGATGAGCTGAAGTTGACCATCCATGGAATTATTGGATCAGAGGTCAATGATGTAAACCCACTGTTGGATGCGAGGAGGCTTTCCATTGAGGCATGTAGATCCCAAGGTACTAACTGGTTTCTAAGTCTAGTTCCCAGATAATGTGTTGAAGTTGACAGGAATAGACTCATCGAAGGAGGGCCTTGATGTATCCCCCATCAATGACATGAACCTGACACAGAGATGTAATTGGTAGATCGAATGAACATGGACTGACATGGGTATTGAAACAGGATATTTGTGATCGTTGACTCTCGAGGCAAATACTTCCCTTGAACACTGGGGAACAACAACAGAAACATGACATGGACCAAAACACGATAATGCAGTGGATACGATGACTTTCGTCAGGTGACCCAAAGGAGTAAAAGAAACTTAGAGGATTGTCTCAGTGCAGAGGTTCAACAGATTAAAATGCATGAAAAGACAAAGTGCCATGTTCAAGGGCGACCGTAAGAGTTACTGGTAGTGTTCTCAAAAACTGCGTGGCTTGCTTCTTTCAATTTTCCCCCATCCAGATAGACGAGTACCTCTTTTTAATTTAATGAGCTCGAGGAGGGTAACACATGCTCGATATGACTCACCTTCGGTAAGCCCCTCTTCATTTGTTTAACAAACTGGAAGAAGTAAGGGTTCGATCCCGTATGGGCCCTTGAATGTATGATTGTTTAACGAGTCCAGAGAAGGTAAACGCGATGGTTTTTCATATTTAGAGAGTCTGAAAACAACTTAAAGACGACTATAATGTTGTCCTTTTTCATAATGTTAGCCTTGTGAGGCCGAAAAAGAGATAAATTATCACTCGAAAGACGCCCTTTCAAACCTTTTAACGAGTGGGAAAGAAAGCAATATCACTCGACAATCTTTTCATGTTTAGAGAGTCTGAAAAGAGCTTAAAGATGACTCCAAGGGGTTCCTTTTTTGTTTATCCATGCGGATCCGAAAAAGAGATAAAATTTTACCTGGATGCATTGTCATGTATTTACGAGCATGAGAAAGAATAAAGACTAAGCTCGGTATGCCCCCATATTGAAATCTAGTGGCTTAACTCTAGAATGATAATCAAAGGCTGGAGACATTCCCTCCAAGCTTCATTACATTCACCAACTTTGAGGTTGTCACCAATTTATCTACTAGATGAGAAAAAGGAGAAGGGTGGATGAAAAGAAGGTTCAAGAGAAGTGACTGTTTCATTTTTTAATGAGCTTGACATAGGAAAATAACTATGCTCAGGGCTTCGGGTTCAGTCCCCAGATTGTTGTTTCATTTTTTAACGAGCTTGCTACAGAGAGGAAAACTATGCTCAAAGCCTTTGTTTCATTTTTTAACGAGCTTGATACAGAGAAGAGAAATTGTGCTCGTGACCTTTGTTTCATTTTTTAACGATCTTGCTACATAGAAGAGAAATTGTGCTCGTGACCTCTGTTTCATTTTTTAACGAGCTTTCTATAGAGAAGAGAAACTATGCTCGTGGGTTCTCCTTGATCATGACTTCCAAGAGAATAACGCTCTAGATGGACACCATGTCAAGGGACAAAAATCAGTCATGGATTCTAAGAGATCTTCACTGGATGGAATAAAATCACTCTGGAAGGAACACATGTCGAGGGTCACGACAGGGGTAAGGAGATCAGGCTCCAATATCCCTACTGAAGAGATCACCATGTCAACTACTAGATCCAAACCAAAAATTCGCTTATAAAGGGTAGATCTTCCCAAAAAGGGTTCATAGGGTGCTCAAACACTCCCCTAAAGAGGCCTAGGGAGCACTAGCACTCCCTGACAGTGGGTAGGGGAGCGCTCCTCTCCAAAATCCATTTTTGAGTGGTTTTTTCAGTGGCAAAAGGCTTGTACTCCTTGTCAACTGATTTCTCTTCTTCAAAACTAGTCTTTGAGGTGTCTTAAGTGTCTTTATGATGTCATTAGAGGCATGACATAGGAAATATGGTAGTATGATGTTTGTGACACTTGCAACACTTGTGGTCAATATGCGACACTTACAACACTTGTAATGACGACACTTGCGACACTATTGAAGTGAGTAATTTTGATGTGTAACAGATACCTCCTTACATTATCGATAGGTTTTCTCGCATTAGTTAATGGTATACCTCAATGACCAGTAATCAAATGATGCCTCATTGTGTTTGACCTCAAATCCTTTATTCACATGATGTAGATTTTAACCCTTGGCGAATTGTGTAGAAGACTTGAATACATCACTATGTGGTCGCAAATTTCCTGAGTTGTTGCTTCTTTTTCATTGGACCAGTACCTATATGAATTAAATGATCATGGGAGATCATATTGTACTCCATTGTATATAGATATCTTCAGATTGGTTTTGAGACTAGTTCTACTGGGCCTTGTTCATGACTATGACAACTTTTGGCATATAACCACATTTGTATTTTCCTATTCATGGCCATAGACAATTGTTTGGTATATTTTCACATGGATCTGCAGTGTAATCCTATTGGAAGCCATGTATGCAAAGTCAGTGCAGAATGTAATGAGCAACTAGTTCTTCCAGTTGGTTCCCCATCACTCCACTTCTGGATTGTTTATAATGTATTTTGTCCATCACAGATACTCCTATGACCTCACACATTAGGGGGCATATGTTATAGCAAGATTTGCCTGACCCTATGCAATATTGCACATAAGGACCTTTTCCATTTCCCTATGTAGACTTATCATCCCTGTTTGTAAAATCCAGAGCTAAAAATACATATTTTTCCACATGTACGCATCTTGCCTACTATACAACATGGGTATACGCAGGCTGCTCCACTACAACCTGTGTACATTGGGGTTTGTGCCAGGAAATAAAATTTAATGTCGGGTTTCCATGTCACGAAAAGAGATCTATGATCCTTGGCCTTCCATATACTGGAAAAATTCTAACTCGGCCCTTCAGTTCCATTTTGAAGGCTATAAATTGGCTAATTTTGAGCTATGGAAAGAGGAGAAAGAATTCAACTTTGAGAGCAAATTTACTCTAGAGAAATTATTTACTTCATATTGAGTCTGCATCCCTTTGTCCTTTAAGTCTGAACACAATGTTCATGCCCCAAGCTCTTCCCTTATTGATTGAGAACCTCATTGTTTCTCTCTTATGAGCTTGCCTTTGGTGGAGGATTGAAGTGGTGGAGGCCTAGATGGAAGGGACTTAGTTTATTAGTTCCAAACCATGCCGAAACGAAAGTCTGTAACATTTAGACTTATGTTGATCATATATTAATAGAAATACTCTTTTCCCTTCCAATTGATATCTTGCAAATATTATATTTATTATTCCATGGGATTATTTGTCATGTTTATTAATGGATTATGTTATTGAATGTGCTAACATCATATAATATCACCATATGTTTTCTTTTCTTGGTTGTTGAGGACTAATTGTAGGTATATTTCTTTGGGTCGAGTGCTCAATGGTGGACTTCATCAAATGTCTGGATGAGGTAGGATGTTTATCTTGTCTTGCTAGCATATTTGTTTTCATAGCATACTTGAGAAGAGACTTGATTTCTACAGTCATTTCTGTTTGTTGTGGTTTACCCTTTCCATAGAGAGATTTTCCTCGTAACAACTGTGTCTCTCCAAAATTTGAGAGTACTTTTAATGTCACACTAAATGACAGTTGGATGATGAAATTGGATGCCAAGATCAGTGAGGAAGTTTTGAAGCCAAATTTCCTGAATAGTGACATTGACCACTCCTATGTAATCAACCTCTACTGATGATAGAGAAACAACTGACTACTTTTTTATCGACCAATAGATTGTACCAGAACCCAAACTAAGCATGTACCTAGACATGGACTTCGATATGTGTTATTGCTAGCCCAATCAGAATCAATGAATCCCATGAGATCCAATGCATAACTTGCTTCATAGTGGATCCCATACCCCGTGATACCCTAAACATATCTAAGGATGTGCTTGGCATCCTTACAATGTAGCTCATGACATTCTTTCATGTACCTGGAAATTTCCCCTACTGCATATGAGAGATTTGACTAGGTGTGGGTGCGATAGAGAAGGATCCCCACAATTTTTCAATACAAGGTGTTGCTTATCACTGGTGTATCCCTACCATCCTCAAGATGCACCCCAAACATAAAGGGTGTAGCTGCCAACTTGTAGTCATTCATGTGGAATCTAACCAAGATATCATTGACATACTTAGTCTAAGATAGCTTGTTTCCTGAAGCATCCTGACTAATATCGAGACCAAGGAAATAGTGTAGTGAACCCATGTGCATCATAGAGAACCTTTCATGCAGAATGCCTTTCATTGCAACAATTGTTGAGGTCGAATTTCTTGTGATTAGGGGGTCATCAACCTAGATAACTTAGATCAGTAAGGAGTCAGAGGTCCTTCTCATGTAGACATTCGAATCTGATTTGTATCTGACAATGTGTTGAGAGAATAAGTAGGAATCCATCTTGGCATATCATGATCTAGGTGCTTTCTTGAGACCATACAATGAATTCTTCAATTGACATACTAAGGATGAGTTTTGTATGAACCCTTGGAGATACTCCATGTAAATATCCTCTGAGAGATCCTCGTGAATAAAGGAATATACACGTCCATCTAGTGAACTTCCCACCCCTTGGCTGCTGCAATTGTAAGAGCCAATCTAATGGAGTCCATATTTGCTACAAGAGCAAATGTCTCATCATAGTCTATCCCATGGATCTTTTGAAGTGATTCCTTATAGCCTATACATAGGTTTGAAGATAGAACCATATAGAAATGCATGGGAATCATTGTTTCAATCGCTGTGAGTGCATGAAGAGGATCTTAAATATTCCAATAGCCCAAAAAATCCCAACTTGCGTGAGATTGAATTGTGACCTCCACCATAATAACCCAAAGTTTTTTCCATTGTTCCATGGAGGTGTGACTTGTAATTTTGTCTGATGCCTATGTTGTCAAGGTGCAATTTTGTTGTATAAACTTTGAAGAAATGGTTTTGTAAGAAAATTTTTGGCAAACCAAGAGTGGAGAGAGGTTTTTATTAGACACATAATTCTTTGGATTACGGTTTTTGTAACAGTAATGTACATATGAAGCATCATAGGTGATAGGAAGATTCATACGTTGGATAAGACCAACAGTTGCATTTTGTATATTTATTGAGCTTAAATCTAATGGAATAATCATCTCGTGGTTTTATGATTTCTTCCCACTCATGGCCTAACAATGGTATTAAAGCCCAGTATAATTCCATGAATAGATTCCCTGGCGTTTTCTCATCCTACTAAAATGCCTATGTTGGCCCACATGTCTCTTTTCCCTTTGCACTTTGGTTTATTCTCTGCAACACTTACCCTAATTCACCTCTCCATCTTCCGCGTGTGTTGAGCACCTCTCTCTAGCTACCTCTCACGCTACACAACCATTTATTTGGTATCATTCCATTCCTCACAACCAAAACAAACCCTAATTTCATCTAAAACTAATTTCCCACAGTCAACTCCTTATATATGCAATATTTTGGCTAGAAAGACCCTCGACTCGCCTTTGATATTAATTTACTAACTTGGCCCTTGACTACTAAAACAATCTACTAATCCCTCGACCTCCTCATTTCCGCAGACTAAGAAATATAATGCATCTTTGTTATGAGACCATTCAACTGCCCATCGAACTCAATGCTTAGCTTTATTTGTGCGACTGCATATGGTTATCTATATTCACAGAATTCATCTCCCATTCCAATATCAAAATCACAAACCTTTCTTACACACCTGAATTTTCTCACACCATTCACAGGCTACACGATGCTCCTAGTTATGGTAAATGATAAATTATAAACTGGAGTGTTGCTCGATGACTTGGTATCATCATGAAATTCTCTCATACTCATTCCCTTTCGAGTCTTCGATTGACTCATCACCTAGACCTTACAATACCCCCAATGTTCAAATGGTGTTCTGTTCCTCGCGAGATATGAACCCTAATTTCAAGCTGCAGAGTAGTTGTATAAGTGTCGATGATCTGTATAAGTGCATCAATTGAAGGTAACTCGGGACGAGGCGTTTTGCTGAAAAATGTGCTAAACATTTTCTCAACCATGAACTATGTTTCTCTACATGTTGTTCATGTAGGGCTTTGTATCCATTGATAAGGTGACTAGTATCTCCTGGCATGTGTTCAAAATTGTAGTTTTGAGGAAACCTATATTTTTAGTTTTTTTTTTTGGGACAAGATGATATCAAATTTTCCCATGAGATAATCTATATTTTGGAGCATATGAAGAGGAATTGTTTTTGTACTCATTCAGAGAAAAACATGTACAATATAATTCTTTTTGTACTCATCCTATGCTTAAAGGTTGTTGATTGATTGAAGAAGCAGTTCGACAAGACAATGAATTCTCTCATCTCCATTGTTGGTGTGGTGTTTACTTGAAAGGAGAACTACATAGAATGGTATAGAAATATCAAGAGAACATTGATATTCAATGATCTATGGACATGAACTAATCCCCCTAGATCCACCTGGATCTAGAACAAAACGAGATGAAACAAGATGTTTTCCCTAAGTTGTGATCATTGAGTTTACTACCAAAGGAGGAATAGATAACATACCTTATGAAACACTTCATTATATCTTTGTTTTCCCTGCTTCACTTCGGTACTTTTGTGAGATCAGATCTATAATGACACAAGCCAACCAACGTGAAAGAAACAATAGTAGAATTCAATGACAACCCAAACATGTGATCAAGGAATCATGTAATAAAATACTAATCATTTTCTGGGAAAGATACGTGCCACCGTATTATATTAATGAAAAGTAGAATATACAACCGAATTTCCTTGATGTTGCAAGTTCCATTTTAGTGGTCCTTTGTTCCAACACACACATACACTTCCTCTAAAATCTGCATGAAGAGAATCCACAAAATCTTGATGGGAAAATGGTGACTTCAAGCATCACTAGAAACATGATCCTTCACACAATCTTCAGACTATTATTTCATCAATTATATTCTTAATCTTGCTTAACCTTTTCCATGAGAAGCCCATGATTATATAGGAGAAGGTGAAGTGGTAAAAGGGATGAGGATGATCCCACCAAATCAGAGAAATCAATAGGATCACAACCATACAGATGCCACCTCACACTCTAGAAGACTCCCCTTCTAGAAACTTCGTGAAACCTCTTTCCTCTTTTAGCTTTGGAACGTCGTCGCACCATGCCTATATAATAGCTTGCGGAAACCCCATGGGCCAGTTGTAGAGTAGCCTGTGGAAATCATAGATTTCCACACTGTGTAATATATGCAGCCTGTGGACCCTTTCTAAAAAGCAGTCTTGTAGAGGAGGAAATAAGTTTCTTTTATTAGGAAAAAAGTCATGTTGGGAGCCTGAACACATGTTTGTTGAATCATCATTATGGTGACCACAATAATTTGTAATAGAATGCCCCCCAAAGCATGAGGCTGGAACTTGTGACAACTGAAATACTTTGTAAAAATGCGTGTGTGTCGGGAACAAGGAGCGCACCAATTGGGAACCTGCAAACAATCAAGAATCCACACAATATTATACCATGTCTAAAGTAGGCATTCCCATGTTCAAACTATAAATGATTGAAATCATAAATATAAGTCATGGCCACCAATTATACACTGTGGATCCATGTAATCAAGATTCTACATAACCACCAAGAATACACTATGGATCTATGTATTGGAAAACTTAGATACAGAAATAGCCACGAGACATACAAAGTGGATCTATGTGCTAATTCAAATCACAAATACTCCATCGCAACCTGGATAAAAAATGATGAGGTCTAGGGTCTTCAATCCCGTCGTCCGTTAGTACGAATCTATCCATGTGACTACAGGCACTGAAGTTGAACATGGTTAGAAACCACTCGATTACTGGTCGTTAATGAAAATCATTAACAAGTGCGAGAGAAATCACCATTGATGTCAATGAATCCTAAGGTACAATAGTACAATCCAACAAGTGTGAATAGATGAGATGAAGTCGAACACTCGATGGAATCTCTCGATCAGGGATAAATGATGTAAATCCACTGTCGAAAGTGAAGAAACCTGCCATTGAGGCATGCAGGCTCTAAGGCACTAAATAATTTCTAAGTCTTGTTCCTGGATAATGAGCTGAAGTCGACAGGAAAAGACTCATCACAGGAGGGCCTTGATGTATCCCCCATCAAATGACACGAAATAAGTAATAGATTTAGGGTAGAGTAAAGTATGAACATGATTTGAAACTGACACAAGGAAGGGCGACATGGTAGGAACTGACAATTGCAGATGGTTGACTCAATAGAGGGCTTGGTTGCAATTCTCTTGAACATATGAATGGAATGACACTGGTCTTGGTAGCATTGACTCAAAGACGAACCAAGATATGAACTTGCAAAAATTTAGACGAGAGACAAATGGATTTCCCAACCTAGATTCAATTGATGAATGGGGTTCCGTGTTCAAGAGCGATGCTTACTACCACTAACACAAATACAGAGAAACATCTCTTTCCAAAATTCCCCCCACCATTTCTGGCGAGTACCTCTTTATTTTTACTCAAACTTGAGGAGGATAACATATGCTTGTTGATGTAAGCTCATCCTTCGGATGAGTCCCTCAGAGTATGTTTAATGAACCCTAAGAAGGAGTGGTTCGGTCCCATGTGGGTCTTTCGATGTTTGTTTAATGAGTCCAAAGATAGAAAACTCAGGGGTTTTTTCGTATTTTGAGAGTCTGAAAAACATGTAAAGAGAACTCTCTCAGTTCCTTTTTCGTAAATTAGTTCGATAGGACCGAAAAGGTGATAAAATATCGCCCATCAAACATTTTCTTCAAATACTTTTACAAGCGTGAAAAGAACAAGGTCGCTCGACAATCTTTTCATTTTTATGGAGTGTGAAAAGAGCTTAAAGGTTACTTCGTAAGTTTCATTATTTTCGTATTACCATGACAAGTATGAAAAGACGACAAAAGTATACTTAGTTACGTTCTCATCAATTTTCGAGCACGAGAATGAACACAGACTAAGCTCCGGGTTTTTCTAAAAAACCCTAAAAAGTAATTGTACACGCGACGAAAAATAAAAACAAATTGCAAAAACTGTCCATACTTCATTGTTCAGAACCCTAGTCTGCCCATTTGTGAGAAACAAAACACTCACGAGACCATTAGGCTGGTAGGTTTTTGAGAAAATATATTTAAATCATATAAAATATTTTTAGAAAAAGTAAAAAATGAGATAAATAGGGGAAATAACTCATTTTCACTATTTCATTTGTATTTGGTCAAAAACTTGTCTAAGAGCCCTTTTTTCACCTCATATTTCGGCGGTCGATTGAAGAGAGTGTCGATGATCATTTAGAAAATGGTTTGCATGAAAACGATGAGTACCTCATCTTCTTCCTTTTCAATGGTTTAAAATTCATTTCAATCGGTTAAAAGATGATTTTTTGGGTGATATTTTGGGTCGTAGGCATGTGTTGGGGCCACCAAAGGTGCCCTATATCAGGGCCTGTGGAAATCAAGGATTTTTTCCAGTGCCCAATGGTTCACCTGTGGAAAACCCACTGTGTAACTGAATCCTAGTTACGGCGGCCGAAAACCCAAAAATAAAATGATGTGTTGGACCAAAAATAATTCCAAAAAGTGATTATTGAAGGTGCTAACTTCTTTATTTCATCTCCATGCAGGTATTTTGATTGCAAAAATGTTGGAGTGGACAGAAAGAGAGAATGAAGATGATGATGCAATGGCTTTGAATGATCTGAGCACCATAAATTCCCTACGACAGTGTGGTTTGTTAAATTTCTTCAAGATCTAGGGCATGAGAGCCCAACTGAGACTATTGGAATATTTGGTCCATTGTGGGACGTGGACCAACAAGTATTTCATGTGGGTGTTCATGTGATTTCCTTGGACATCGAAGATATTTACTTCTTGATGGGGCTATCCTGTCATGGGGCTCAAGTGACCTTAACAGGAGGTCAAAGTGGTGGGTTTTCGATGAGTGAATACATCAGACACTATTGTGAACCTGATGCCGAGCGACAGAAGGGTAAAGTGGTTATCAGAGGGGTTCGTGATATGACTCTTAGAACCATTCTTTTCACCATTGCATGGATGGAAGGGAGTGCTTCTCCGCACATGGCTCTTCATATCTACTTTCAGTATGTCCTGGGATGCACAAAATCTCGTGTGTTCAACTGGTGCGATGGCCTCCTCCACAGTATGAAGAGCCAGTTGACCAAGAGCAAGAAAGGGGAGCTGAAGACGTTTGGGTATGGATCCATTTTGGTATCTTTGTTCCTAGAAAGAGTCCCTCACTTAAGCCTACAGGTAGATTGGAATATACCAGTTCCATGATATCTACGGATGAAGCGGTGGTGTGATCTCATGTCCCGACATGTAGTGGGCCCCATTATTAAATACAATGATACATTTTTTGATTGGTTGGAGCCCCAGATCTTGATGATCGATGACTATGCATATGTCGGGATGGAATTTTGCAATGATCATGACTTGGTGCTACTCGAGGGTTCTCAGTGGGGGGACTTAGGTAAGAAAAACATTTTTCTTTTATAGTGTTTTTGTAAAAAATTTCAAAATATTAAACATTTTTTTTTTATGTTTTCAATCCAAGGACTAATCAAAATATTTTGACCATGAAGATGTAGGGCCATTCTGGCCCCTGGGTACATCCCCTATCTAGAGGTGAGGGAAAGTAGTGGTAGTAGCAAGATGGGATGCAGATGATTATGAAGCAATTGAGCATAATTTGGAGGGTTTGACTGCAGGCAGTCCAGATATGTCGATCGACAAGGTCCCGAGGTGTTTCCAACGCCATACCGTAGGCGTGTCTGGTCCATTGAGATGATTGTTCCATATTTTAGCATGAGAAGTAGTGTGTTACCATGAGAAGCATCCATGATGACATTTTGTAGAAGCTATGAGCTTCATATTTTGATATTTTGGTCTTCGGACGAAAAGCAATCTTTTTTGTAAAAAACTTTTATCGTTATATACACACACACACACACACACACACACACACACATATATATATATATATATATATATATACATGAGGCTTCTACCGACTTATTTTGATTTGTATAATACATGTGATGTGTGATTGGATTTATAAATGTCTCATATGTCTTTCTAACACATAATTAGCTAATGCATCAGTTAATGTATTTAGACATCTAGGAATGTGATGATACTCGATATAATCAAAATAACATTCTAAGAGGCGAATTCATAAATATACCCGTAACAAAGTAGGACCTCAGATAACATAGACATTACTTAACTGTAGCACTACTAGCTACAAATCAAGTCATATAACCAGGTGACGAATCCCAGGTGAGATAGCATCGGTCAACAACTCCATGATTTCACTACACTCTGCGATATTATTGGTTTCACGACCGAGGCAAGAATCGTGTAGACTGATAAGTTCGTTCATAGGTGCATAGATTTCCCACGTAGCCGAAGCTAGGTTCTGAATGCTACGACAAGCACCATCGACGAATCCAAAGTGGGATAGCAAAGACTTTGACATCTGAAAACCAAATAACAAAAAAAGCACATAAAAGTAGCACACAACTGTATGACACAGTAAAATACAAGTACTCATGCAAAGATAGTCTAAGAATAGTACTTCTTCAAGTAAAGCCCATTTCTGGGTTCACTCAAAGGAATGCCAGCATAATCTACTAACTCATAGGCTCCCTTCACCAACACTTGTTTGATGATGTAAGGGCCTTGCCACATAGCCTCGATTTTTTTGGCTCCTAGCAAATCACGATCTTGTTCATAGAGGAGAACTAGATCACCCTCAGAGAAAACACATGGCTTGACATGCTTGTCGTATTGGGCTTTGACGGGTTTCTTTTGGGTTTCAATAACTAGGGTGGCATCACGACAGTCTTCGTCCAATTTCATAAGATACAACAAACGTTCTTCTTTAGTAGAGGTGTTTGGGAGAAGTTCAACGACTTGTTTTAACGATGGAATCTCACATTCAATCGGTAGGACCGCTTATATACCATACACTAATTGGAAGGCTGTAAACCCCATGGTAGACTTCACGGATATTTGATAGGCTCATAATGATGAAACAAACACTGTGCGCCAACTCGTTTTGTGAATTCCTATAATCCGTCAAAGCATGGTGATAAGAACTTTGTTGATTGCTTCAACTTGGCCATTGCCTGTGGATAGTAGGGGGTTGAGTTTTCATGTCGAAGACCCAACTTTTCTGTAAGCTTAGATATCATGAAGTTTCAAAAGTGGCTACTGTGATCAGTGACGATAGACTATGGGATTCCAAATCGTGTGATGATGTGATTGAATATGAATAGGGTTGCAATTTTTCCTGTATTGTCGAATGTAGGCATTGCCTCAACCCATTTCATGAAATAATCCACGGCTGCGATAATGTATCCATGCCCCCTGGTCGAGTGAGGGTTATAGGTCATGAAATCAACACCCCATGTAGTGAAAGGTCCAACAGAAACTATAGTGTTACACATTATTTTGGTCACTCTGGTGAAGTCTCTACAATGTTGTATCCATGCTCCCACAAGGACTTCTTGGCTAAGAAAAGTGACTATTGTCTTCTTCCAAAAAACACATTTTTAATATGAGTTCGCAGGCTGCCTATGTTACAGGGTGCGAAAATACCTCATTCTCGTAGGCCACCCACACTTAGGGTGAAAACTGTTCGCAGTCTGCTCCATAGATAGGGTGCGAACCTGTTTTAAAGCTTGGAAAGGAGAAGAGGTCACAAAGGTTCTAGAAGGGGATCTTCTAGAAAATGAGTTGGCATTTGCATGGTTGGAATCCTACTGAATTCTTAGATTTGGTGGGATCATCTTCATCCATGTAACCATTCCCCCTCCTATATATTGAAATGTTTCTCATGGAAAAGGTTAAGCAAGATTGATTGAAGAATTGGTGAAATAATTGTGTGAAGAATCCTTCTTGGACAGAAGCTTGAAGACTCTATTTGGTCTATCAAGAGGTATTGGATCTTCTTCATGCAAGGGAAGAGAAAGTGTGTGTGTTGGAACTAAGGGTCACTAAAAGGAAGCTTGCAACATCAAGGCGATCCAGTTGTATCTTCTACTTTCATTTAATATAATACAACGACATGTCCCTTTCCCATAAAATCACTCTTATTTTATTGTGTAACTCCTTGATCATATGCATAGGTTGACATTGAATATACTTTTCTATCTTCACTTTGGTTGGTTTATGTTGTCTTGGACCTGATTTCACAAGAGCATCGGAGGGAAGTGGGAACAACAAAGACTTAAGGAAGTGATATAAAGGTATGTCACTCATTCCTCCTTATTAGTAGATTCAATGACTACAAATTAGGGAAAGAGTCGTGTCCTATCCTGTTTTGTTCTAGATCTAGGTGGATCTAGGGAGATCTGTTAGTGTCCACACCTACCGATTTGTCCGATAACAAAATTGGTGACTCCACTGGGGATACAACCCATTTTTGGTGGTTTTTTCTTGGCCATTTTCTCTCACCCTACCATTTTTCATTCCCATCAATCTCTGAGTCTTGAGGAGACCCTTACAGACTCCCTGGATCTAGAAGTTCCCTCATAATTTTTTTCTTTTTTCCAAAATTTTCTTGATTACAGACCTTCTCGCACTGTACCCTTCTATAGCTTGCAAGAAACACTAAAGTTCGCACCCTGTTGTTCAGTTCTGTGCGAACCTATCACATTCTTCCTGTGTCTAGCATGTGAGAATCCTTGATTCTCGCACTGTACCCCACTACCAGCCTGCGAACCCACTTGCAAAATTTTTGGATTAAGTCTTTTGTGTCCTCAGATGCCCAGATTTGTTTGTGTGTCTAGGAAGAACTTCTCTGGCTAGTGATTGAATGTTTCTTGACTTCAAATCTCATGAATGATTAGTTTCTGGAAATTGAAATCTCTTCTTGATCATGTTTTCTCAATTTTTACCTCTTGAACTTTTCGCAACAAGGGTATAATATCCGGTTTTGAAATCCGAGTGTTTGTTTGGTTGGGAGCCTTTGATTGGTTTAAAAGTTGCGATCACTTGTTATTTTCAATTTCTTATTACTTGGAAAATTGTTACCCATGTGCATTTGAAGAGACTGGTCTTATCAGTTTGTTATTTTTGTCTTCATTGAAAGATTGGATTGGGTGTTTGTTGTGTATTTATTTCTCGTTGGTTGATTGTTTTTTCTTAGTTCCACCCCTGTTGTTTGGTTTCTGATAAAAATTAAAGACATTTTCTTTTTTAAGCAACTTTTTATTCGAAAATATTAGCATTCAAGTATTGTAAGAGAAAGAATAGGGAATTTTCATTGTTCATGGTTGTTTGATATTACATTTCAAAGAAGATCATACATCGTGGTTCCTATTATTTGAGAAAACACCTCTTTCCCTCCTGTAAACAGGATTCATCGAATAAAAAATTTGTATCATTCATTCATATTTATGAATTTTTGGTTCAGAGTCTCACACAACATCAGTTTCGTTTCCATCTCCTTTTGGGTAACAACAACCTTTAATAATACTGTGCAATTTTAAAATTCAACTAGTAATTTTTTCTAGGGATCTTTTACACCCACATTAGCTAGGCTAGAGCTTTGGAATAGGCAGTGAGGCACACTCTTCAAAGAATAAAACACCCAATAGGATCTTGTGATAAGTAGTGTCAAATTCCATTTGCAACATTTTGTCCTGGGAAGCCCTTCTCACATAAGGGTCAAACCTGAGGTCGCATCGAGATTGACAGAGTTACTCACCCTACTTTGTTGATATCAGTGTAGAGATTTCACGTATTATGGGGGCCACTTGAAGGTATATCCACAATGATGAGTGGAAGCCTCTCAATTTGATTTTGGGCTAGATACCCTACCCTTGTGTCTGGATCAGACTGTCGACTGTTCCCCCAGGCACCATTGTTGTTGATGGTAACCTTAGTATCCTACCTTCTTAGGGTCTTACACAAGGTGACTATGAAGGGGTAAGTCTTCAAGGTACCTGGAATCAATGTTGGCCAAACTCACTTGGGCTCCTTGGAGGGTATACCCACGATTATGTGTGGGAGCTTGCACTAGGGTGTAAGTCAGTTAAGTAGGTCGTCAACGTAACTTTTCCACCTTAGCCCAGCCCCTTCTTGTCTCTTCGTCGTGACATTAGATTTCATCACCAACTAGTGAATTTGGAATTGGAATGTCTTGTTTTCTTGGTTTTGCTTCCTATATTTTACTAGTGTATGCTGTTTGTTTACCCAAGTTGGACATAGAATTTCTTTCGTAAGTTTCTAACTCGATCACAATTGACCCTCCACGTCGTTCACATAGGATGCAAGGCTTACCCCCAGAAGATCTGGAAGGTTCTCAACCCTTTCTTGCTAACTCACTGGAGGGCTCTCCTCAACAGAGTGAAGTCCAAGACGTTTCCACTCCACAAGTGGAAAGAACTAACTCTCTAGAACGGTTCTGAATTACTCGACTTCCTCCCGACTCTAGGAGACATATTGTGTGAGTGAATTATTCCGAAGATTTAGTTGTTCAGTATTCTGGATCACCAACCAGACCTTTCATAGGATATAAGGGTCAAAATCCTTTTTGGACTACTAGAGTTTTTAGACGGGATCTCTTTGGCTCAGGAGCAGGCATTGATATCACTGTCGCACCCGAGTAGCCCGAAACATCTGATCCAGGCACAGTACCTTTTACTACTGCCTATTATTTCCCTGGTACAGATGCTCTACCAATTGACCACATCTTGACTATCCCTCTACAAACGGTCCATTACATAATGGTCCCAGATACTACGAGTCCTCACACCGGGATTACTGCGGCTAGCCAAGCCCCCATTGGCACACCATTTTCTCCTAGATTCACCCCAACACTTCCGCCCGGATATCATGCGTTGAATGCTTCTATTCCTGCTCCTACAAAAATCACATATGGGACTCCTAGTGGTTCCACCCCTTCTGGGAACCATCTTCCTGGTTTCATTCCAACACTTCCTCCACCCCCTTTTAGAGGACCTCTTCCATCCTCTATCGAAGGTACTGATCCTAGTGGTACCATCTTGTCTTTCACACCTAATTACCAGATTCTTGTTGGTGGAAAATTTCACCAAGGAGGCCAAAATCAACCCCCTTTTGCAAGCCAAATCCCAATTGGGATGCAACCCTCG
Organism: Picea sitchensis; assembly: GCA_010110895.2. Lineage (NCBI taxonomy): Eukaryota > Viridiplantae > Streptophyta > Pinopsida > Pinales > Pinaceae > Picea > Picea sitchensis. The sequence goes on along the minus strand of SNQJ01S0030588.1, from coordinate 72,547 downwards.
ATTGGAGGGAAACTCCCACCAACCCCACCCTATGGAAAAAACATACCTCCATCCTTGGCCCAGTATTGGAATTATCTTATACAACATAATCCTCAATCGAATGGGGGGAAACAACCTCAATCTAACTCTATCATACCCCCTAGTATAGGCCAACCATATCCAGGCATGTCTAATCCTATTTGGGGCTCGAACACTCAACCCCACCCCCCTGCTCAAGGGTACAACCCTGTGAATTACTTGCCTCTACACCAACAACTGAATATTCCTGGATATTCACATTATATGCATACTTCTTATGGGCTTATGGTCCCATTGGTTACTAACAAGACTCCCTCCCCAAAGTCACCAGTACTTGCATGTGAATATACAGTTACCTTTCTTAGCCACCCTGGACCTCCCAAATCTGTCGAGGATTTTAAATGATCCGATCCGTCACTCTCCGCAATGGCCCACCATATCGACCAAACTACCATATGACATCCCTAAATTTGATGGTAAACCGGGAGAGGACCCGAACAATCATGTAATGAGTTTTCATCTTTGGTTCTCATCCAACTCCTTGATGGATAACTCTATTCATTTACACCTTTTTCAGCGAACCCTCACAGCTTCCACTGTGAAGTGGTATATTGAATTACCACGAGGCTTCTTCACCAACTTCAACACCCTTGCTATGGATTTCCTCACCCACTACCAATTACCGATTCACTACTAAATAGGAACTGATATTTTGAGTTCTTTCAAATAAACCAAAGCCACTCATATCTCTGATCACATTCATGAGTGGCGACGAAGACGATGTCTCATCAAACTCGAACTTCCCGATCAGTTGCTGGCAGAATGGTTCACGAAATCATTCATGAATGACATCTCTCATGACATCGACATGGGTGTATTTGTCACAGAAGAACATGAAATTAGTCGTGTCCAATACCTAGACCTCGTTTACTCACAAACGGGTACTCTTTATGACTTACTCCCTGATGCACCCTGTCCTTCTACTTCTAGTACTTCAACCACAACTACTGCTTCTCATGCAGCTGAAGGTGTGATTGGCACCTTCCATGCCCATCCTCATTTCGTCCAAACCTCTAGCAACAACCCCAAATCCATTTCTTCTAATGTTCAAAATGCTCCCTCTCCTACCCCTCCCACCGACAATACTTTTGAGGTAAATTCTGTTCAATCTACCCCCACTGGAAAAAATAAATCCAAAAAAGGAAAGGGTAAGACCAAGGAGGATAAAAATAATCCACAAACCGAGAAAACCAAAACACCACCTATTGACAATAGTGATAAGTGCAAACCCCGATACCCTTGTCTTGTCTGTGGTGATTATCACTACACTAAGGATTTTCCACGACGAGCCGAGGTTACTAAGTTCCTTCAAGGGACCACGAAACCCCCCATTCCAGCTATATTTTCACAACCCTTCCCTTCTCAACAACAGGTCCAATTGATCATTCATGACCAACCTTCCCCCTCCAATACATCCTATGTCTTAATGTGTACAGGTGATTCAAAGAAGAATGACACCACACTTACCACTCGAGCCAAAGATTATCCTTCCTCCAAAGAGAAGGTTTATGCAATACCTCCTTCATTGGTCCAACCATATCCCATGACTCCACGTACCAACAGTCCTCTTCATCTTGAATGACCGAGCCTAGATACAATTCTTCACCCTCCTCCAAAGGGTGTTGTTTGAAAATCGACTTTCAATCCCCATGCACGTGCTTCCCAAAACTACAGTATTGTCGAACCTCTGGCCCAAGCACCGTCCACAATGTCATCCCTCGAAGTCCTCCAGAGTTGTCCTATACAACGGAAGGCACTGTTGAAAGCTATTGGTGGAATCGACCCCACAGATACGAATTTAATAATTTTTGACTTGGAAGATCACATTCCAAGGTTACCCCCTCAACTCGCATTCCAAATACAAGTTATTGTCTCTGACAAAAACATTTGTAGAACGGTTATTGATGAGGGTGCCTTGACTTGTGTCATGTCTATTACTTGTTGGAAATTCATTGAATCTCCTCCTTTGACTGAATCCCACAACACGCTTAAAGCCTTGAATGGCTCTGGTTTTAAGCCTTACGATGTACTCCCTTCGTTGCCTATTACGTTAGAAGGAAAAACGGTCCAAGTTGAAGTGGAGGTCTTTGATGCTCCTTGTTATCACTGAAATTTAGTCCGCGCAGGGCGACAAGAACTCCGCACCATCAGCACAGAAAAACAGTCGTTCATGGCACAAGGATTAACTCCACAGCACAGCAAAAGGGTCAAAACTATGCAAAATGGCCAAAAAATTAAAAAGCGCTATGCACCCACTGA
>SNQJ01S0030588.1:33118-70200 GCA_010110895.2 Picea sitchensis | reverse complement strand
AGTTTTTGTTTAATTCTTGTTAATAGCTTAGTTGTTTTCTTTCTAACCTTTTACCATACAGCTGTCATGACTAGCAGAGCCCAACTAGGCATGTAAGCACTCACTTTTTGCTCACACATCGACGAAAAGAGTGCAAACACTCCTCTCTATTACAACATTCTACTTGGCCGTAGATGGATTGATTCCATGTGTGTAGTTATGTCGACTCTTTTCCATGTCATGTGTTTCCCACATCAAGGAAAACTAGTTACCGTCGACCAATTGGCCATATTTGACTCCGATGCACATACCGACAATGTACTGTTCATTGCAAAACACCCCCGGATATGAGAACATCAGTGTGGGTCTTGTTGGCATCAGAATTCACTCCTGGATTGCAGCAGGAGTAGAGCCCAATGCCCATTAATTTAAATGTCATGATTTGTTGATAAGGGGTGATGAATGGAAGTAAACTCAGAACAATATCGTTCTAACTCATAAAATTGGGTTGGAACAGCTAAGACAGGTGAGGTCTTGATCTAATTTAAGCCAACGATTTTGCATAGTAGTGAGTAAATGGAGGGAAAAACAAAGGAAATAAAGTCCACTCTGGACATTCGGTCTTCTAGCAGCCTTTAAAATGGAGAAAAGTCACAAATATGAGATCCTATCAGATGTAAGAAACTTCAAGAAAATTAAGATGTTGCAAAACTAATATAATCAAACATACATTATATAATCGTTACAACACCCGATTGTATCATCCATGCCCGGGCTCTTAAGATTCAGAGGAAAAAGGGGAGGAAGATGTTGGCTTCCATTAAACAAGAAGTCTCAAATATCAATCTATAACCAGGGAACCAGAGGCTTCGTTAAAGCTTTACAGTTGGGAGCTTATCTCTACCATCCATCATTACAAAAATAAAAAAGCTGAGTATATATACTCAAAGAAACTCTCCACTTTGGTAGCAGGAGGGTAACTGAAACATTAAAATCCAACCTAGTGTGTGCAGGCTCCTCTGGTTAGACGAGGACATAAGATAGGCATGGCTTCTTAGGAGAACCTGCACACAAGACGATCTTGGGTAGATTTCCTACCAGAACTCCCATGCCTTACATTTAAGGAGTGAGGCTAGGTTTCAACCACCCCCTCCTACCTTTATTTACCTCTAGCAGGGATCAGGATCAAGGCCGAGTTGAATTGGCACTTGGAGAATGCGGTGACGTCTCCTACAGCTAAACGCGGTGCTTTATCCCTTTAACCAGCTCTTTCTATCACCCCAAGTGACCATGGGCCATGACCCCATGCCTATCTTCAAAAGTACTTTTCGCATTTTGCGTTTCAACGATTCCTGATGCAATGGAAGATAGACCCCCTGTCTTTTGAACTCCCGGTAGACGAAATGCCGAAACAACTAATCATTTCATGTTTCGGGGTTTCCCAATGCAATGGATGAGAGACCTTGTGTATTTTGAAGTCCCAGTAGCTGAAATGATGAAATGGCTAATCATTTCATGCTTCAGGGTTTCCCGATGCAATGGTAGAGAGACCCCCTGTCCTTTGAAGTCTCGGTAGCCGAAATGCCAAAACGGCTAATCATTTCGCATTTCAGGGTTTCCCGATGCAATGGATGAGAGACCCCGTGTCTTTTGAAGTCCCGGTAGCCTAAATGTCAAAATGGTGAATCATTTCACATTTTGGAGTTTCTCGATGCAATGGAAGAGAGCCCCCCTGTCTTTTGAAGTCTCGGTAGATGAAATGCCAAAAAATCTAATCATTTCGCGTTTCAGGGTTTCCCGATGCAATGGATGAGAGACCCCCTGTCTTTTTGAAGTCTTGGTAGCTGAAATCATGACCAAGCCTGATCAGGCACCATGTATCCCAACTGGATCAGACGACCATGATCATTTCGTGACTATGGCCATAAGAGATGATCCCATGTGCTAAACCCCATGCGAATCCGTGACTCAAGCTTACCTGATGACCGTCGATCTGCTCCATCTATGGATTGTCGTTGTTGAAAAAAAAATGCCCGCTCGCTTGATTTTAAGCCCAAAATGGACTTCTTCCATGTGCTGCGCTTAGCGCTCATGACTGTGGCCTTTGAATAAAATGCATTTGATGGGTTTTTGAACCCCATTTCTATGCATTTACACCAAGGGCCTAAAATCGGATACAAACACCCACCTCACAAGAATTGGTGCTAACATTAGGCTCCATGGGGGATAGAGTCATCCCTGCGATGCTTTAAGAACTCCTTCTACAGTTCCAGTTTCTTTCTGTTGGGCTATGGAGTCGAGCTCAAAACACTTTGCTTAAAAATACATGTCGATAAGTGAAAACAAAATATAAACACACATGCTCCAAGGAGATTATTTATGTATGGTCCTAAGCTAATAAATTACTTTACATGGGGCTAGGTGAAAGCAAACTTCCACCATAGCCAATCAAGCAACTTCCTGAATATAAGCTCCTTCCTTCTGTCGATGATCACAAATAGATGGTGTAACCGTGACATCAGAACGGTTATTCTTTTCAACTCCTCTATACAGACTGAAGTCGTGATGAAATAGGGCGGCTCCAAATTGTGAAGGAAATACAAATCCATGTATTCCTTCACAGGCTCATAGGACAAGTGGAAAACTCTAGAAAATGGGCGACAAACAACCTCCTTTGCTACACATTTGTTCATGTGTGGCTGAATATCTCTGGTAAGCACAGGTGGGTGGATGGCTGACGTAGGATAACTGATCTCAAGCAGTGGTTTCTCGCTGATTGGCTCTGCACATTCTGTAAACTGCATCTTCGGCTCCTCCTCCTCTCCATGGCTCTCCCAAGGATCATATTCATAATCATCATAAATAGGGACCATGGGAAAGATCTTCTTGTTGTCATGTCGGTCAATATATTCATAGTGATCAAATGTAGGATAAGCTTGTTGCTCATCATCACTAGAATATTCATCAAAAAAGGGTTGCCCTTCATTTCTATGATCAACCTCTAGAATAGTGATCCCATCGAGAATATAACTATCAAAAATATCCATTTCAGGGATGGCGGTAACTGTTGCTTCTAGCTTTTCATACATAAGATTTTTCTCTTTAATCCTAGGTAAAAATATATCATGGGCAACCTCTTGAAGGAAAAGAGAAGAATCCTCTTCCACAACCATCTCTTCTTTAAAAATTGGAAGGTCTTCGTCATCATAAGCCGGGCTGCTAAGAACATCTGCTTCAACCCTATATTCAGGAGAGCCATCTACTATAGACAACATCTACTCTATAAACTCAGAATTATCACAAGAGGCATGTTGATCTTTATGAACATCTAAAGGAACAGATGTATCTAAAATGATGTCAGATGCTTTCGTGCTAGGGCTAACATAATTAATATCATCCAATGCCTCTAGATTTTCATAGCAAATGCTTTCCTCCACAGTAAAAGATTCATCACAAACATGGTCTTCAGGGCCGACAGAGGCTTTATGAAGCAAATAAAACTTATCACAATAGTTTTCATACAAACACTCAGCTGGGAAGTAATATTTACAAAATAAATTGAAAGCTGTATGAAAACCTGTCAAAGGATGGATGCTTGCAGTGGGAAGAGATCGACAACAATCAAGAGCAGCTCCCTTTAATGAATACATAAAAAGATTAATCTGGACATCTTCATGCATGATATTAAGTCAATGAATAACCTCATGAAAGTCCAGTAAATGCTCAGCTGGTACCTCCGAAATTTTTTCTTGAAATTCAGGGAGGATATCTTCCCATTCATCTCTATTTGGTGATTAGGAAAACCAACTATCTGGAAAAAGTCACAGAAAGCCAACTTTTGAGCTAAGATATTTTCCATATCGAATTAGTGGAGTCGTCAACTGATCCTCGGATCATGGAGTCGCCAGGTGAAATATGTGTAGCTTTGAATGTGTCTGGTCTTTGTTCACCATCAGAGGCCAGATCCTAATGTTGTGTCCTCCCAGGAAACTTCTCAAGCTGAGAAAGAAGCTACTTAAACCTTCTCGAAAAATCTCCTCTAGGTCAGCTTTGAGGTGTGCTAAAAGTAACCATGGCTGAAACAGTGAAGTGGAAATAGTGGAGTTGCCAAGTGCATAGTAGAAATATTCAAGGGATTTGATACCTGATGCACCTTTAGAATCAGAGACTCAATGTCATTCAATCCTGGGGAAAATATTCAAGTTCATCCCCAACAACGGTGCTAGAAATGTTGGCATCAGAAGTCACTCCTGAATTGCATCAGGAGCAGAGCCCAACACCCATCGGTTTAAATGTCATGATTTGTTGACAAAGGGTGATGAATGGAAGTAAACTCAGAACAATATCGTTAAGCCCGAAATGGACTTCTTCAGTGGACTTCTTACCATATACGCTTGAATCCCCACAAATGTGTTTTCTGTGTAAAATACAACAAACTTCTAGGCTTTATTGTTTCATGTCAAGGGATCAGGGTAGATCCTTTGAAGGCCAAGGTGATTCTCAATCTCCCTCCTCCTTGCTCACTTCACCAGTTACAAAGTTTGCAAGGGAACACAAACTTTCTCCGTCGTTTCATCCCAAACTATGCTGAGCTAACTCTTGGATTTACGCGATTGCTCAAGAAAGGTTCTGAGTTCATATGGGATACCACTGCCAACAAATATTTTGAAGCTTTGAAATTATCTTTGACATGTACCCCACTACTCTTCCCACCTGATTATAGTTGGGATTATTTCCTTTACCTTGCAGCCTCAGACTATACCATAGCTATGGTTCTTGTACAAGAGGATGATTCTCATGAAGAACATGTCATTTATTACTTGATTCGGAGTCTCACAACTACTGAAAGCAAGTATTTACATGTTGAAAAACTAGCCTTGGTAGCCGTCCAAGTTGTTCGACATTTCTGGCATTATATCCTCTCTCGCAAGACTATGGTAATTTCTAACTGCAACCCTATGCAACACGTTCTTACACACCAATTGCTAGAGGGAAAATACTCCAAATGGATCGTAATACTCCAGGAGTTTGACTTAGACTTCGAACACGCTAAGTCCAAGAAATCCTTGGTGTTTTTCGAGTTGATATGCGACCTTCCTTGCTCTGAGACAAAAAATGTAGCAGCCGATTCATTACCCGATGATTCCCTTTTCCTGATTAGTTTTGATGACCTTTGGTATGGATATATCATCATATATCTCCAGACCCAGACTTTCCAGTCCACTTTGTCCATCATTGACGGCCATCAAATATGCTACCAAGCCCGTCAATATATTATCCTCGGTGATACTCTTTATTGTCGTGGGATTGACTCCATTTTTCGATGCTGCCTCACATTTGACGAAGCCGAGAAAGCCCTAAATGACTGCCATTTTGGAGCCTGTGGTGGTCACATGTCTGGGTATGCTACTGCCCAGAAGATCTTATGAGAAGGGTATTTTTGGCCTTATTTATTCAACGATTGTATAATTGTTGTCCAAAAATGCCACGCTTGCGAAACCTACAACAACAAAATATGATCACACCCTACTCCTCTACACCCTGTGGTCTCCATTGGTCCTTTTGCAAAATGAGGTATCGATTTCATGACATGTCACCCTCACTTGGCCGACGGGCATGGATACATTATTTTATCCGTAGATTATTTTACAAAATGGGCCGAGGCGATGCCAACATTCGACAATACCGGAAGGACTGCAACATTATTCATATTCAATCACATCATTGCTCATTTTGGTGTTCCTCAGGCTATCATTACTTATCACGGTATCCACTTTAGAAACTTCATGATGTCTGAACTCACTGACAAGTAGGGTCTTCACCATGAAAACTCAACACCCTATTACCCACAAGCCAACAACCAAGTCGAAGAAAGAAATAAGGTCCTCATTACCATGCTTCGACGAATGACAGGGATTCACAAAACGAGTTGGCACACAATGTTGTTTTCAACATTGTGGACTTACTAGACATCTATTAAGTTTGCTACTGGGTTTACACCATTCCAGGTAGTTTATGGTCTAGAAGCCATCTTGCCGATTGAATGTGAGATACCCTTCCTAAAACTAGCCTTCAAAATTCTCCCAAACAATTCTTCCGAACAAGAACGTCTGTTGTATCTCATGCAATTAAACGAAACCCATTGCAATGCCACCCTAGTTATAGAAGCCCAAAAGAAACGCGTCAAAGCCCAATACAACAAACATGTCAGGCCGTTCTTTTTCTCTGAAGGTGATCTAGTTCTCCTTTATGGACAAGATCGAGATATTCTAGGAGCCAAAAAATTTGAAGCTATGTGGCGAGGTCCTTATATCATCAGACGAGTTTTGGAGAAAGGAGATTATGAGTTGCTGGACTACAATGGTATCCCTTTGAGTGAACCTAGAAATGGGTTGTACTTAAAGAAGTACTATGCCTAAGATCACCTGTGCATGAGTGCTTGTATTTTATTGTATCATACTTTTTGTGTGTCACTGTAGTATGATTTTTCGTTATTTGTTCTCTGTCGTTGACCTCTTATGTTACGTTGTGATTGGTTTCCATATGTCGACGTCTTCGCTACCCCACATTGGCTTCGCCGATGGCGCTAGCCGTAGTACTTAGAACCTTGCTTCTATTGCATGGGCAACTTATGCACCTACAAACGAACTTATCAGTTTGCGAGGTGTGTGACTTGGTCGTGTGACCAATAATATTGCAGAATATAGCACCATCGTCGAATTGTTGATTGATTCTATTTCACTTGGTATCCACCACCTAGTTATACGACTCGATTCGCAGCTAGTAGTACTACAACTAAGTAATGTCTATGCTATTTGAAGTCCTACTTTATTACGGGTATATTTACGAATTCGCCTCTTGGAACGTTATTTTGATTATATTGAGTATTAGCACATTCCTAGATGTCTAAATACATTGACTGATGCATTAGCTAACTATGTGTTAGACAGACATTTGGGCCATTTATAAACCAATCACACATCACATGTATCACACAACACAAAATAAGCCAGTAGAAGAGGTATATATGTATATAATGATCAAAAGTTTTTACAAAAAGTTCCTGTCCAAGGACCAAAATATCAAAATATGAAGCCCATATATTCTACAAAATAGCGTCATGGATGACGCTCACGATAACACACAACTGCTTGGGCTACCCTATGAAGCAGTCGATTGATAGACTCGGACATGCCCACAGTATGGCGCTGGTAACATCTAGCGATCTCCCCAATAGCAATATCTGGGATGTCCACAGTCAACCCCTCCAAGTTCTGCTCCACTGCCTCGTAGTCTTAGACATCCCATCTCACCACTAGATCCGCTTCTCCTCGCCATTGAATAGGAGATGTTCCTGGAGGTCGATATGGCCCCACATCTGTGTCATCAAATTTTTTTTTTTGCTTAGCTCTTGGGAAAACATAAAAACATTTCATATGATAAAACTTGCAAAAACATTTAAAAAGAAAAAAATGTGTACTTATTACCTAAATCACCCCACTGAGCATCCTCAGGCAGGGTGAAATCTAGATCCCCTCGAAAATCCAAACCAACGTATGCATAGTCATCAATCATCAGCATTTGGGGCCTTAACCAGTCAAAAAATGAATCATTGTACTTGATTATAGGCCTATCTATGTGTCGAGCCATGAGGTTGCACCACCTTAACATCCTTGGATCCTGTGGGGCTAGTAAACCCCAATCAACCTATATTCGCAGCAGTGGGACCCTCTCGAGGAAGAATGACACCAAAAATGATCCATACCCAAACTGCTTCAAGTCACCCTTTCATCACTTCGTCAATTGTCTTTGCATACTGTGGAGAACTGCATCCAACCAATTGAAGACCTAAGGCTCTGTACACTCTATGGCATATTGGAAGTATCTCTGCAAAGCCATGTGTGGAGCCGCGCTCCCAGGCATGCGTGAGATAGTGAACAAGATGGTCTGTAGGGTCAAATCTTGGACCCCCCAAATAGAAACCTTACCCTTGCTTGTTTCTGCCTCAGGAACACAATACTGGCAAAAATACTTACTCATAGGGAGTCCACCACCTCGACCATCGATCAAGCTAGTGTGGTATCCATGCCATGACAACCCCATTAGAAAATAGATATCCTTGATATCTACGGTCAACATATGGACTCCCACATGAAATAATTGTTGGTCCACATCCCACATGTGGACTAGGTATTCCAACAATCTGAGTTGGGCTCTCATGCCCGAAATCCTGAATAATTTCAATAGCCCACAGTCCCGGAGGGAAGCGACTGTACCCAAGTCATTCTCAGCAATGGCATCATCTTCCTCATGTTCTCTTTCTCGCCACTCTAGAATTGTGATTGTCAAACACCTGCATAAGAGCCATGAGAGAAGAGTCAACAACTTGTTTCAAACTTTTGCATAATTTTTATTGAGCAAAATTTAACTTTAAAATCCATGTTTCGGCCCTTGCAAGTGAGCCTTTGGCACAATGCGAGAATTCTTGAGCGCATAGTCGGCCCTAAAAATGGACTTAAAAACTCAAAAAATTTCCAATAAACACCAAAACTAAACCATGGAAAAGTTGAAGGATCAAGAGCTTACCTCGTTGGCTGAAATGGTTCACCAAATGATCACTTGTGCCTCCCACAATCGAGCAAAGAAATTTGGGGGAAAATGGGGTGTGTTGGGAAAGTTTTTGGCAAACTCACAATGAAATAGTAAAAAGTCCTTTTTACCCATATTTATTCACTTTTTACTATTTTTTTATTGATCTTTTATATTATTTTTGTTTTGCTTATAAAACCTAATGCCCTAATAGTATTTTGAGTATGGTTTTCCACAGATATGGTAACTTCGAAGTCCAAACGAGGGGTATGGGTATTTTTTCTTTTTGTCGCATGTACAATCACTTTTTTAGGGTTTTTGTAGGAAAAACCTCGAGTTCAGTCTTCGTTCGTTCTCGCGCTTGAAAATATATGAGAACGTAACCGAGTATACTTTCTCTCGTCTTTTCGTACTCGTTACAGTAACAAGAAAATGATGAACCTAAAGGAGTATCCTTTAAGCTCTTTTCACGCTCCATAAAAATGAAAAGATTGCCAAGGGATCTTGTTCTCTTCACGCTCGTTAAAGTATCTGAAGAAAACGTTCGATGGACGATAGTTTATCACTTTTTCGGTCTCGTCGAACTTATTTACGAAAAAGGAACTGGGAGAGTTCTCTTTAAGTGTTTTTCAGACTCTCAAAACATGAAAAACTCCCAAGTTTTATATCCTTGGACTCGTTAAACAAACATCGAAAGACCCACAATGGGACCGAACCACTCCTTCCTAGGGTTCATTAAATATACTCCGAGGGACTCATCCGAAGGATGAGCTTACATCAACAAGCATATGTTATCCTCCTTAAGCTTGTGTAAAAATAAATAGGTACTCGCCATAAATGGTGGGGGAAATTTTGGGAAAGGGATGTGTTTTCATATTTATATTAATGGCAATAAGCATCGCTCTTGAACATGACACCCCCTATTCATCATTTGAATTTGGGTTGGGAAATCCATTTGTCTCTTGTTTGACTTGCTACAAGGTCATATCTTGGGTTGTCTTTGAGTTGGTGCTTCCAAGTCCTTGGTCGTGTCATTCATATGTTCAAGAGAAGTTCACATGAGCCCTCTATTGAGTCATCCATTTGCAGTTGTCCATTTTTACTATGTCAACCTTCCCCGTGTCTATTTCGACTTGTATTGATACTTTGTCTCATCCTCAAAATCTATTACTTATTTTGTGTCATTGATGGGGGATACATCAAGGCCCTCCTGTGATGAGTCTTGTTCTGTTGACTCCAACTCATTATCTGGAAATGAGACTTAGAAATCATTTAGTACCTTGGAACCTGCATGCCTTAATGGTAGGTCTCTTCACTTTTGACAGAGGTTTCACATCATTGATCCCTGATCAAGAGATTCCATCGAGTGCTCGACTTCATCTCATTCATTCACATTCGTTCAGATTGTACTTCAGTACCATGGGATTCATTGACATCAATGGTGATTTCCCTTGCACTTGTTAACGGTTTTCATCAATGACTAGTAATCAAGTGGTTTCTACCATGTTCGACTTCAGCACATGTAATCGCATGGCTAGATTCATACTTTTAGGTGACGGGATTGAAGACCCTGGGTCTCATATTTTTGATCCAGTCTTCTATGGAGTATGTATGATTTGTGTCGGCGCATAGATCCACTTTGTATGTCACATGGATATGTCATCTTAATTCAAGTCTTCTCACATAGATCCACAATGTATTCTTGGTGTCTATGTAGCATTTTGACGGCATGGATCAACGGTTTAAGATTCCATTTATTTGTGATCTGAGCATGGGAATGCCTACCTTAGAACTGGTATTATATTCTGTAGATTCTTGGTTGTTTGCAGGTTTCTGATTAGGTGCGCTCCTGGTTTCTGACACACACACGCAGTTTACAAAGTATTTCGGCTATCACAGATTCCAGCCTCATTCTTTGGGGGGAATTCTATTACACATTATTTTGGTCACTCTGGTGATGTCTCTACAGTGTTTTATTCAGGCTCCCACAAGGAGTTCTTGCCTGAGAAAAGTGACTGTTGTCTTCTTCCAAAAAACACATTTTTAAGATGCGTTTGCAGGCTGCCTATGTTACAGGGTGTGGAAATCCCTCATTCTCGTAGGCCACCCACACTTAGGGAGTGAACTATTCATAGTCTACTCCATAGATAGGGTTCGAACTTGTTTTTAAGCTTGGAAAGGAGAAGAGGTCACAAAGGTTCTAGAAGGGGATCTTCTAGAAAATGAGTTGGCATTCGCATGGTTGGCATCCTACTGACTTCTCAGATTTGATGGGATCATCTTCATCCATGTAACCATCCCTCCTTCTCCTATATATTGAAAGGTTTCTCATGGAAAAGGTTAAGCAAGATTGATTGAAGAATTGGTGAAATAATTGTGTGAAGAATCCTGCTTGGACAGAAGCTTGAAGACTCTATTTGGTCTATCAAGAGGTATTGGATCTTATTCATGCAAGGGAAAAACAAGTGTGTGTGTTGGAACCAAGGGTCACTGAAAGGAATATTGTGACGTCAAGGCGATCCGGTTGTATCTTCTACTTTCATTTAATATAATACAACGACATGTCCATTTCCCATAAAATCATTCTTATTTTATTGTGTAACTCCTTGATCATATGCATAGGTTGACATTGAATATACTTTTCTATCTTCACTTTGGTTGGTTTGTGTTGTCTTGGACCTGATTTCACAAGAGCACCAGAGCGAAGCGAGAACAACAGATACCTAAGGAAGCGATATAAATGTATTCCACTCATTCCTCCTTATTAGTAGATTCAATGACTACAACTTAGGGAAAGAGTCATGTCTTGTCCTGTTTTGTTCTAGATCTAGGTGGATCTAGGGAGATCTGTTAGTGTCTGCACCTACCGATTTGTCCGGTAACAATAGGGTGTAAGGGAGAGGGATGAGATATTATATTATGATTGTATGTTTGGAAAGCATGGAATTTCTGGATGATAGTTATATAATCTTTAAATAAAGAAGGCTATAAGTACCCTGCTTGCAAGATCTTTTGGGCAGTGGCATACCCTAACATATGATCGCCACACACTCCAGAGTGGAATTCATTCAAATATTTCTCGGCCTCATCAAAGGTGAGACAACGCCGAAAAATAGATTCAACACCACGATGATAAAGAGTGTCACCGATAATGATGTATTGACAGTCTTGATAGCGGATGTGACGACGGTCTGTACTAGAGAGGTCTGGTCGGAAAGTTTGAGTATGGAGATAAATGATAATATCTCCATACCAAGCATCATCAAAACTAATCAGAAAAATGGATTCGTCTGGTAGGGAATCCTATGCCACATTTTTTGTCTCAGCATAGGGAAGGTCACATATTAGTTCAGAATAGACCAGGGACTTCTTCGAGTTAGCATGCTCAAAATCTAAGTCAAACTCTTGGAGGATGACGATCCATTTGGAGTACTTTCCCTCTAGAAATTGATGTGTAAGAATGTGTTGCATAGGGTTACAATAGGAAATTACAGTGGTATTGCATAGTAGAATATAGTGACGGAAACATTGGACAGCTTGAACAACTACCAAGGCTAGTTTTTCAACATGTGAGTACTTGGATTCAGTTGTCGTGAGACTCCGACTCAAACAATAAATGACATGTTATTCATGTAAATCATATTCTTGGACCAAAACCATGGCAATTGTATAGTCCGAAGCAGTGAGATAAAGGAAATAATCTCAACTATAATCGAGTGGGAAAAGTATTGGGGTATGTTAGAATATGAAAGATTGTGCTCGTTTTACCATTGACAATACCCTTGTCACCCAACCATAGGCTGAAGCCACCCTCTAAGCACCTTGAACTGGACAGAGAAGAATACTGGTAGAAATCAATAGCCAAGAAAGGATAATGCACCAAGCAAGAATAAAAACCAAGCTTATTATATAGTCTTACCCAGAAACTGGTGCAACACCTTCCCTAGAAACTTGCACACAAAACTGCCAACTGCAGTGCGTAGAAACTGCTCTCTGCAATTCTGAGAAGTGTGAATAATGAGAACTGGCACCCTGTATTTATAATGGTCTGGAAGACTTACTGGGGCTGACTTCTCCTTCTGGGTACTAATTAATTCACATTAATTATATTTCTGCAGCTGACATCTCGTCTAGGGTTTCCTTTACTTCTTTGCTTCCTTTTGGAATATTCTAATCTCGTATCGGGTCATAATAGAGGTTCATACCTCTTGAAGATACCATAATATAAACACTCCCTCCTATCTAGGGAGGTATGGTCTTGAGCACAAACAGACCATTCAACTGGTAGTATCACGAGCACCGTCATTATTATCCAACTGGATAATCTCCTATGACAACTGGTACAATATCAATTGATAGAACACACCTGTGTTTATCCATGGTAGTATGCAACTACTCAAATCGTGACACATAGTCACAAACAGTGGAACAAATCCACCACAGTAGTATATCTCTAATGTCTGGAGATAAATAGTCTCCATAACAATCATCTGATGCCAACCTGCACAAAAAAATATTGTTAAAATAAACTGAATCATCTAGGCCAATCTTTCACTCACGTCTGTGAGATATGAAAGAATATTTTCCCTCAGAGTAGAACAATGAGATATCTGGACTATTTTTCTCAAACAAGGAAGAATAATTGTCCTGTCTTCTAAATGTGGACCATTCCCCACCCTGGCCCCTTCTTCCTACACTAATAAAAGTGCACCCTGGAGAGAATGTATAAACCCTAAGGAATGCCTGTCCCTGATTGCTGAGCTTGGACCATTCCCCACCCTGGGACATTCTTCCTACACTAATCAAAGTGCACCCTAGAGATAATGTATAAACCCTAAGGAATGACTGTCCAAACCATTTCCTTTGTTAACCAGAAGAGGAAAATATTGTCCTGCATCAACCTCCAAAACAGACCATTCCTCATGTTAACCACGATGAGAAATCACTGTTCTGCAAGGTGGGCCAGTCTTCTTGAGTAACCCTCAAGAAGAGAGACTACCCTAGACCACTCCCCATGTTAACCATAATGGGAAGTTACTGTCTATGATACATCAACAATCTGGACAATTTCCCATGTTAACCACAATGGGAAATTGTTGTCCGTCAGAAATCTCAATCCACTTTTTGAACAGGAAAGAATCTGTCCAATCTGGATTATTTTTAAATCACAAAGATAAATGTTTCAATAATATTTTAGTGCTCCCTCCTAACTTGGAGAGTCTTCCGTTTCAGCTAAGGGAGTTATTTCCACGATCCCCATCTTCTCTTAGAAATATGCAAACTTTATTCTGGATAGAGGTTTTGTCAGAATGTTTGTTGTCTGCTCGTCAGTGGGGATATACTCGAGATTTACTTCTCCTTCTTGGAATTTATCTCGAATAAAGTAGTATTTGATCTCAATGTGTTTCTACCTTTCATGAAACACGGGCTGTTTTGATAATCTTATACAACTCTGATTATCACAATATATTATGGTTGATTATGGAATCTGATCAAATAAATCAGAGGTTAACTTCCTTAACCATATTGCTTCAGTGCATGCTTCACATGCTGCCATATACTCTGATTCTGCTATGATGAGTGCGACAAGCTTCTGTTTCCTGTTGCCCCAAGATATCATAGCGGAGCCCAAGATGAAACACATACCTGAAGTGCTCTTTCTATCTTCTGCACTTCTTGCCCAATCTGAGTCTGTGAATCCATGAAGTTGTATATTGTTGGATGCGGTATATCTCAAACCATATTTTATTGTTCCGCAAATATTTCTTAATACATGTTTTGCAGCTATCCAATGCTCATGTCTTTGTTCCACCTGGAACTTGTTTAGTGTATTTACGAAAAATCAAATGTCTGGTCAAGTATTTACCAAATACATCAATGACACAATTAGTTGTTGATATAGAGATGGATCTACTGGATTAGAATCTATAACTTTCACTTTTCTTATATCCACATTCATAGGAGTGTCCATGGACTTACAATCCATCATTCCAAATTTTTGAAAAATCTTTATTTCGTACTTTCCTTGTCCAAGGAATACTTCACCACGCTTCTACCATACTTCTAGTCCCAAGTAATAGTGCATGAGACCTAGATATTTCATATCAAATTCAGAATCTAATTCCTTCTTGCACTAGATAATGAGAGATTCTTCACCTGTTATGAATAGATCATCAACATATAATAGTAGAATCACAGGTGCATTGTCCATGACTTTGTAATAAAGGTTTGGATCTACATGACTCTTGGAGAAACCAAGTCATGTTAGATAGTTGTCCATTCTGGCATACCAAGCCCTTGGAGCTTGCTTGAGTCCATATAGAGATTTCTTCAATCTTCAAACGTGAGTGTATCTGGAATGTACCTCAAACCCTTGAGGTTGTTCAATATATACTTCTTCTTCAATAGCTCCATTGAGGAAAGTTGTCTTTACATCCATCTGATGTAAGTTCCATCCAATGGAAGTGGTAAGAGATATGATAGCTCTGATGGAAGCATATCTAGCCATCAGATAAAATGTTTCGTCATAATCTTCTCCCTCCTTCTGGGAGAACCCTATAGCTATGAATCTTGCCTTGTATTTATCCATGCTTCCGTCTACTGCACGTTTGATCTTGTACACCCATTTTGAAGTTACCACCGATTTTTATTTAGGTCTTGGTATGATCTCCCATACCTCATTTTTCATAATGGATTGATGCTCTTCCGTCATAGCTTCTTTCCATTGTTCCTTTTGAAACACTTCTTCAAATGTGGTAGGTTATTCATCTAGAAGCTTTGTCATGTATGCTGCATAACATGAGAATCTTTTAGTTCTTTTACTCTTTCTGAATGTTCCTTCTAGAACCTTGAGTCTTTCTGCATCTTGTAAGGTAGTTTCAAGCCAAGCTGTTCTTTTCTTGGTCTTAGGTATGATATCTGAATCAATGTTTTCACATGGATTTATAGGATGATCATGTAGTTCCTTTTCATCATTTACGTTTTCTGTGATTTCTTCGTTAAGTTATTCAATCTCTTCTTCTTCTATATTTTCTTCGATGGATTTCCTGAAGGCCATCCTTTCATTGAACGTCATGTCTCTGCTGACCTTGATCTTGTGTTGTTCTGGAATATATATTCTGTAAGACTTGGATGAATCACTATATCCCACGAATATCCCTTTCTTTCCTGAAGGTTCTAGTTTATTCCTCTTATCCTTGGGAATGTGGGAGTAAACAGGACATCCAAATATTCTTATATTTTCCACATTAGGTTTCTTACCTGAGAAATATTCTTTTGGTGTCATGTTCTTCAATATACGATGAGGACTTCTCTTCTGCACATATATTTCTGTCATTGCTGCTTCTCCCCATAAGAACATGGATAGACCTTGATCATTAGTAAGGATTTTACGGTTTCTTCAATGGATCTATTCTTTCTTTCTGCTACACCATTTTGTTGAGGATTATGAGGAATAGTTAGCTCCCTCCTAATCCCTTCTGATTTGCAGAATGCAATGAATTCCTTTGAGGTTTATTCTCCTCCATTATCTATTCTTAATGTCTTGATCTTCTTGTTCATGAGGTTTTCTATCTCTGCTTTGAATTCTTGAAACTTGCTGAATACTTCGTCTTTTGTCTTCAGTAGGTATAGCCAAGTCTTTCTTAAATAGTCATCTATGAAGATTACGTAGTAAGAAGATCCTCTTAGATATTTTACTTGCATCAGACTGCAAACATCTGAGTGTATTAGATCTAGAATTTCCTTAGATCTGTTATTTCTGCTTGGGAATGGTTTCTTGATATTCTTCCCAAGGGCACATCCTTTGAAGATTCCTTCATGTGTAGACTGCAACTATGGTATTCCTTCAACCATTATTTTGAGAAAGGGTAATGCTTGATAATTAATATGAGCATACCTTCTATTCCAAAGTTCATTAGGGTTGACTTCGTCATGTACAAGAGCTTCTTCATTTTGTTCTAGTAGTCTGTACAAATTTTCTTCATGACTTCCGATAACCCTAGCATTTTCTATGCTAGAGTATTTATGCCATGATAACACTTTTCCATCCACAAAAGCTATTATGTTTCCCTTGTCTTCTAGGCAAGATATTGATACACGATTATTTTCTAAACCAGGTACATATAAAACGTTGCTTAAGTGAACATAATTAAATATTTTCATTTTGATGGCAGCTTGTCAAAATCCTTCCACGGGGTAAGTGGTTTTGTCTCCAAGCTCTACCTTGTATGAGGTCTTATTCTCATTTATATTAGAGAGTCTGGCTTGATCTCTCATCATGTGCCTAGAAGCTCCACTATCGATTATCCACATGTCATATTCATTTGTTCTAGTAAGTGTTGAGTAGTGTAAAAGACTGATTGTTTCACACATGTCTTCGGTTGACTGGTAACTGGTCATGCCTTGATCCAAAACTTCAGCTTCATCATTTATATCTTCTGAGAGAGCCAAAAGGTGCACTGAGTTAGGGTGCATATGAATATCTTCTTTTTGAGTGAGATGCTCCATCGTAAGGTGTCAGATCTGAGGTTAGGGTTTCTGCAACTGCTTCTGCTAGTAACCCTAGCAGTAGTGTCTTTGGAAGCTGCTCCTGCTAGTAACCCTAGCGATAGTTCCTCAACGAGCTCAATACCCTAGCATCTATGCTTCCTCCTAGCATTTAGAATCAATGAAGGAGGTGTGGGTCCATAACCTATTAGAATATGAAAGATTGTGATTGTTTTACCATTGACAATACCCTTGTCACCCAACCATAGGCCGAAGCCACCCTTCGAGCACCTTGAATTTGACAGAGAAGAATACTGGTAGAAATCAATAGCCAAGCAAGGCTAATGCACCAAGCAAGAATAGAAACCAAGCTGATCAGATAGTCCCACCCAGAAATTGGTGCAACATCTTCCCCAGAAACTTGCGCACAAAACTGCCAATTGCAGTGCGCAGAAACTGCTCTTTGCAATTCTGAGAAGTGTGAATAATGAGAACTGGCGCCCTGTATTTATAGTGGTCTGGAAGACTTACTAGGGCTGAATTCTCCTTATGGGTACTAATTAATTCACATTAACTATATTTCTGCAGCTGACATCTTGTCTAGGGTTTCCTTTACTTCTTTGTTTCCTTCCGGAATATTCTAATCTCATCATAGGTCATAATAGAAGTTCATACCTCCCAAAGCTACCATAATATCAACAGGGTATGTGTTAAAGTCAGTTTCAAAGCATTGAAGGATTTGTTGGCAGTGGTGTCCCATACAAACTCAGAGCCCTTCTTTAGTATTCGAGTAAATCCAAGTGTTAACTCAACGTAGTTTGGGATAAAATGATGTAGAAAGTTTACCTTCTCTATCAAACTTTGTATCTGGTGAAGTGAGGAAGGAGGAGGGATATTGAGGATCACCTCGATTTTCAAAGGATCTACCTTGATCCCCTGACATGACACAATAAATCCCAGGAGTCGGCTGGACTCCACACAAAAGACACATTTATGTGGGTTTAAGCGTATATGATAGAACTGACAACGAAGGAAAATGGCTCGAAGGTGGGCCATATGATCACTACGATGCATGGAATGCACTAGTAGGTCATCTAAATATGGTTGTACATGCTTAATATAATGGAAAGCATAAGACATCACACGTTGAAATGTCGCACTGGAGTTTTTCAAATCGAAGGGTATTTTCTGGTAGGCAATGGTGCCCCAAGGACAAATGAAAGCAGTTTTGTGTTGATCCATGGGTAAGATATTGATTTTATTATATCTGGAGAAATCGTCTATCAAATAGAAGATTTCACTTCTGGCGCAATCGTCGATAATTTGGTCAACGAAGGGGGTAGGAAAGTTGTCCTTAGGACAAGATTTGTTGATATCCCTATAATCAACACAGACACAGATCATACCTTGTTTCTTGTTAATCAAAACTATATTGGATACCCAATCAGTCAAAGCCATAGGATAAATAAAACCATCTTTAAGAATTTTTTCGACTTCAAGCTTGATAGCAGCTGCTTTACGGGGGTGGACCGGGCAAAGTCTCTGCTGAATAATATTAGCATTTGGGTAGGTCTTAATTTCATGTACAACAATATCAGGGTCAATACCTGGCATCTCTTCGTAGCTCCATGCGAAGATGTCATAGAATTCTTGCAAAAGTGACTTATATGTGACAACCTCATCTGCGGAACATGAATCTCTGATGTGGACATTTTCGACAAATCTAGGTTTAATAGATATGTCCAGGGGAATAGTGGGTGAAGTGTTACCTAAGTTCCCTTCATATAACACATCATGTGTGGACTCAGGAACCAAAGACATAATGACAACGATTGACGGAGTCGAGATCCGTTGGTAGCTCTCGATGGTGTGTTGTTTGAGAAAGAGAATGGAATGATGATGTCCAACATCCCAAGGGGTATATTTCATCGACATAGCTGACATAATCATCTCGTTCGTGGGAAAAATAATGTGGAATGGGTTAGGAGACAAATCACTGAGAGAGGGGGTAGAAGGACTAACCGATTGAATGATTTGGTAAGCGGATTCAACCAGAATTAAAGGCATCTGGTCACCATAGTGAAGATAATCACCGGGTTAGGGTACTATCCATAGGTTAGAAGATGCAGGAGTTTCATGGGTGAAGGTGGAAACCATGTTAATTGAGGAAACCAAAGGAGGTGGAATTTCAAGTGGTGGCATCAGAAACGTACCCATCAGAGTTGAATCTTTTGGTAGACCCACACCGACATTCGTGTACCTAGGGGGTGTCTTTGCAATGAAAGGTATGTTGTTGGTACATGTATCAGAGTTAAAGAAGGCCAGTTGGTCTACTGTAACTACTTTTTCCTAATGTGGAAAACGCACGATACGAAAAAGAGTAGACATGACTACACACATGGAATCGATCCAGCTACGGCCAAGTAAAAGGTTGTAATCAAGAGGTGTGTTAAAGACCTCAACTTCAACATTGACTATTTTTCCTTCTAACCTAATAGGCAATGAAGGGAGTACACCGTAAGGTTTAAAGCCAGAGACATTAAAGGATTTGAGCGTGTTGTGTGATTCAATTAAGGAAGGAGAGCCAATGGCTTTCCAGAAGGCAATAGAAATGACACACGTCAAGGCACCCTCATCAATAACTTTTCTACAAATGTTATTTTCGGCAACAACAACTTGTATTTGAAATGCAAGCGAAGGGGGTAACCTCAGAATGTGATCTTCCAAGTCAAAGATTATTAAATTCGTATCCTTCGGGTTGATTCCACCGATAGCTTTTAACAGTGCCTTATGTTGTGTGGGACAACTCTGAAGGACTTTGAAGGCTGACATCATGGATGATGCTTGCACCAAATCCTCCACAATACTGTAGTTTTGGGAAACATGCGCATGAGGATTGAAAGAAGACTTTTGAACCATGCCCTTAGGAGGAGGGAAAAGGTCTGTATCAGGGTTCATTCATTCAAGATGAAGAGAGCCATTGGAAGGTGGAGCCGAGGGAGATTTTTGAACCAACGAAGGTGGTATATCATCAACTTTCTCCTTGAAGGAAGAGTAATCTTTGGCACGAGTGGTAAGTGTGATGTCATTCTTCTTTGAATCACCCTTATAGATAAGTATGTAGGAGGTAGTAGAGGAAGAAGGTTGATCATGGATAACCAATTGAGCCTATTGTTGATAAGGGAAGGGATGAGACAAGATTAAAGGAGTAGGAGGTTTTTGGGTCCCTTGAAGGAACTTCGTGACCTTGACACGTCTCAGACAATCCTTCATGTAGTGATCATCACCACAGATAAGGCAAGGATAGTGAGGTTTTCATTTGTCCTTATCATCAACAGCTTGTGACTTGGTCTTGTCGGATTGTGGGTTTTTATTTTTATCCTCCTTATTCCTACCCTTCCCTTTTTTATATTTATTCTTACCAGTAGGATTCGATTGAACAACGTTCACTTCTGAAGTTTTACCGGTGGGAGGAGTGGGCATCGAAGAATTTTGAACATTAGAAGCATGGGATTTGGGATTGGTGTTAGAGGCATGTGCAGATTGAGGTTGAGCATGGAAAGTACCTATCACACCATCAACAACATGAGAAGTTGTTGGGGTTGTTGAGGTGGTCGTTGTTGGTGACGGAAGTCACTCCTGGATTGCAGCAGGAGCAGAGCCTGACGCCCATTAGTTTATTGTCACAAATTTGTTTAAAGGGGTGATCATATGGGAGTAAACTCAGGACAAAATCATTTAACTTAGAAAACTAGGCCATAAATGCATAGGGAAGTGAGGGCCAGAACTAACTTCAGTCAGGAATTTGAGTTAAAGTGAGATTAGAGGGAAGACTAGGGAGAAAATGGAGGATACTACTCTAGGCATCAGACCTTCTAGCAACTCGGGAAAGAAAAACAAGACACTGAAATGTGCCTAAATGACACAGTGATGACTGCACACTGACCAAACCTATCATACTATGCAACCACAACCATTCAACTAGATCCTCCAATTCTGAATCATTCAGTGCAAGCTGAAAAAGACAACGTGGGAGACTACTTAAGACTAGTGCAGAGATTGTAGTGACCAACCATACGTCATCCTACAATATGTGACCCTCGACTGGATC
The DNA here is from genome assembly GCA_010110895.2 of Picea sitchensis. Classification (NCBI taxonomy): domain Eukaryota; kingdom Viridiplantae; phylum Streptophyta; class Pinopsida; order Pinales; family Pinaceae; genus Picea; species Picea sitchensis. The sequence goes on along the minus strand of SNQJ01S0030588.1, from coordinate 49,034 downwards.
CTCCAATTTTGAGTCTTTTAAATAGCTAACAAACAAAATAAAAATAAGGAGAAAATGACTTCCATTAATTTGACATTCTCAAATCAAAATACATAACCAGAGCTTCCTTAGAAACTTTACAGTCAGGAGCTAAGCTCAACCATCGATACTAAACAAAATGGAAAAAATGCCTACATATACTTGGAGCTGACTCAGGCGCTGAAGGCGCGATCATATCATGAATTCAATGCTTGACGTTGAGGATCTTCTCTATCAGGCGGTGCATGCAGACATTGGGCAGACTGCCCATGCAATCATTTGTTAGACGCAATCTTTGTCAGGATGACTATTAGTCCACCTCTACGCTTGGTCCTTTCCTAGCCTTCTATTTATGGAAGAAGACAACGTTCAGCCACCATCAAATACCACAATAACTTCTTCCTTGGGATTGGGAATGGCCTTGGTCAACTCTGTACTCGGACGATGTGGCGGCTTTTCTTTGGATGTTGCTTCATTGGACTCTTGCGAGGGGACCCCTATGGAGGACGTGGATGAGGGTGAGACGAGAGGTGCTGAGGTGGAAGCACTAGGTGGCGAAGAAACGGAGGTTGTGACACCAGATGATGAGGTGATGTACCGCAAGAAGGTGACAATGAGGCCGCAATGCGACAGGTTGGGGACTAAGGACACAACACAGGTGGAAGTGGCATGGAGTATGGAGGTACAGGTGTTAGAGGGTAAGTAGGTCTAAGGGGAAAAGGAACATGACAATGGAGAGAGTGGAGGACGAGTATGTGGTAGCTAAAGGTAGAAGAGGAGAGAGAGATGTGATAGGGGAAGACACATGGTGGAAGGCAGTAAGAAGAGGGAGTAGGAGATGTGAAAAAAGGGGGCCCACTTTAAACCGTCCATTCCGGACCGCCCCCCCTATTAAAGGAAGAATAGTGGGGGGGGTCCGGAATCCATTCTCAGCCGCAGATCCAGGTGCCTGAATCTTAGCCGCTCAAACTTGCACACTCAATTTTGGACCCCCCCCTCTTCCTTAAAGGTAGAATGGCGAGGGGACTCCAAAATCCAACCTCGACTGTAGATCTAGGCATGCAGATCTTGGCCATACAGATTTTCCAGTTGCTTGACAGATGCGCATTTGCACCCGAAACTTAGGATAAGTGGGTTTTTCAACCCACTACTTTGCATTTACCACTCCAAGGCCCCAAACCATTGAGGAGAACACCCCTATACAATAAATTTTGCTAACAATCATGGTAGAAGGACGAGGTGCGTCAGGGAGCAGATCGTAAAGAGTATCCGTTTGTGAATAAACGAGATCAAGGTACTAGTCACGACTGATTGCCTATTCTTCTGTGACAACTCCAACCATGGAAATGTCATGAGATATGCCATTCACGAAGGATTTCATGAACCATTCTGCCAATAACTGATCGGGAAGATCAAGTTTGATTAAACGTCATCTTCATCTCCACTCATGAATGTGATCAGAGATATGAGTGGCTTTATTTTTCTTGAAAGAAATCAAAATATCAGTTCCCATTTCATAATGGATTGGCAACTGGTAGTGAGTGAGGAAAGCCATGGCTAGGGTATTAAAATCAGTGAAGAAGCCTTGTTGTAATTCTATATATCACTTTGTGGCTGAACCCGTGAGAGTTCGTTGAAAAAGACGTAACCGAATGGAGTCATCCATCAAAGAGTTGGATGAACACCAAAGGTGGAAAGTCATTACATGATTGTTCGGATCCTCTCCTGGTTTAACATCAAAATTAGGAATGTCTGATGGTAATTTGGCCGATATGACAGGTCAATGAGGAGAGTGATGGATAGGGTCATTCAAAATTCTAGACAAATCGGGAAGGTCTAAAGTGGCCAAAAAGGGAATCTGTCTATTCACTTGAGGATACTAGTGGCTTTGGGGAGGAATCCCTGTCAGTATACTAGTAGGACCATAAGAAGTCTGTGCGTAGGGCGTAGGTCTTGACAGATTCGACCAATGATGGGGAGGCATGTAGCCCATGTGGTTGGATTGGTTAGGGATGTTCCCTTGGAAAGGGGTACTGGACTGAACATTTGGGCCCCAAGTGGGATTCAAAGAACCTGGATATGGATGACCATAGTTAGGGGGTACCGAAACACTAGCTTGAGAAGGTTTCCCCCTAGAGGGTTGTGGGTTTCCTTGAAGGTTCCATAGGTGAGCTAACAAGTTTGACGTGTTCAGTCCAGATTGTGAATTATAAGTTCCAACCTAAGAATGTCCTCCATATGGAGGAGGCACCCCAATTTGAGTGTGAACCCCAGATTGAGGTTTCCCCCCGGCATAAGATTGCCCTCCAGCAGGAATCTAGTAACCGGAAGTGAGTAGATGATGAGTGCTTCCAATTGTATTGGAGACACTAGGGCCAGATACGCCATGAAGAGGTGGATAAGACCCTCCCGAGAGGACCTTGGAATGTGTGGGAACATAACTAGCAGAGGTATTATGCCCAAGTGGTACTCCAGATGGAATTTGGGTATGTATGGTAGCAGAAGGGTTCAAAGCATGATACCCAAAGGGGAGGGAAGGGGTAGGTCTAGAGGAATGTGGTGTACCAACGGGAGCATGGTTAACAATTGTATTCCCGGTGGGAATAGTCATAGCATGAGGGACCACCGTAGAGTGGTCCATTTGAAAAGGGACGATTGAACTAGGACTAACTGACTATGCATCTAAAACAACAAAGAGATAAGCAGTTGTACTGGGAAAATGACCTAGGGATACTGTGAGGGTGGTAGATGTCTCGGGTAGCTCCAGGATGGCAGGTATATCCGCTCCTGCCCCTGAGCCATAAAGATCTCTCACCGTACGAGGTGAACTTCTAACTATGTCAGTAGTCTAGAAGGGATCGTCGGCTCCAAAAGGTCTGGTTAGAGTTCTAGAAGAAACAACAACAAGCTCCTCGGCTGAATTCATTCAGAGAAAATGTCTTTCGTATCCAGGAGGGATGCATAAATATTCCATAGAATTAGAAATAATTCAGAAACTTTCCAAAGAGGCTAAACCTTCCTCTTGTATTATGTTGGTATCCTGGACCTCACTCAGTTGAGGAGAGCCTTCCGATGTATGAGTGGGTATAGGGGTAGAATCTTCCATGTTTTCCGGTGGAAGTCCCTGTACCCTACGTGAACGAAGGGGAGGGTCTATGTTGGCAGAACCAAAAATTATGTGGAAAAAATCTATGGCCAACTATGAAAACAAAAAACACTCGCTAATAAAATCTAGAGTTCAAACCAGGCAAACAAACCTTCTCATTTCAAAGTCACTAGTTGGTGATGAAATCCAATGTCGTGAGATCGAGATAAGAAGGGACTGGGATAGGGTGGAAAATTTAAGTTGACGACCTGCTTAACGGAATTACACCTTGGTGCAAGATCCCACACATAATCATGGGTATACCCTCCAAGGATCCCGAGTGAGTCTGGCCAACGACAATTCCAGGTACCATGAAGACTTGCCCCTCCACAGTCACCTTGTGTAAGACCCTAAGAAGATAGGCTACTAAAGTTACCACAAATAACAATGATGTCTAGGGAAACAATCAACAGTCTGATCCAGACGCAAGGGTAGGGTATCGAGCTCGAAATCAACTTGAGATGCTTCCACTCATCATTGTGGGTATACCCTTCAAGCGACCCCCATAATATGTACAATCTCTACACTGAGACCAAAAAATCAGGGTGAGTAATTCTGCCAATCTCAATGCGACCTCAGGTTTGACCCTTGTGTGAGAAGGGATTCCCAGGACAAAATGTTGCAAATGGATTTGAACACTCCCTATCACAAGATACTATTGTGTGTTTTGTGCTTTGGAGAGTGTGTCTCACTACCTATTCCAAATCTCTAGCCTAGCTAATGTTGGTGTAAAAGAGCCCCATAAAATAAAAGTTACTACTTGAGTTTTAAATTTCGCAATTTCTTAGAGGTTGTTGTTACTCAAGAGGTAGACGGGAATGAAACCATTGTTGTGTAAGATTTCGACCCAATAACATGCAAATAGAAATGAATGATGAAAACTTTCATTCAATGAATTCTATCTATAGTATGGAGAATGTATTTTTCCGAAACAATGTGAACTACGACGTACAATTTTTTTTCTTTGAATGTAATACCAAACAATCATCAACAATGTAATTTCACTGTTCGTTCTCTTTCAATTTTTTGAATGCCAATATTGTCTGTATAAATGATTACCTAAAAGACTGAAAGACTTTAATTTTTTCCTTTCAAAAACCAAAAAAGGGATGTAATTGAGAAAGGATAAGAAATCAATTAAAATAAAACACTCAACAAGCACCCAAATCGATCTTTCAGTGGAGATAAAAATAAAAAATGACAAGAAAATGTTTCTTCAAATGTGAATAAAAAATGGTCTTCTGATCATTAAGAAATACTGAATGTGTAACCAACCTAAAACTTCAAATCCAAATAAAGATTTTTAATCGAGCAAGAACTCAGACACAAATCTAGAGATTATATCCTTGTCAATAATGATAAAAAAAAAATTGGAAAAAGATCAAAAGAGAGGTGTTGAACCTCAGAAACCAATCAAGAGAAAGATTAAATAGTAAGAAAAAGTCAAGAACTGGCATTAAAAACCCTTTCCCAGCTGACTAAAGAAAAACTGGGCAACATCAGAGGCTAAAACCCAACCTAAAAAAAATTTCAAACGCCGCCGCAGGCTGACAGTATAACACAGTGCGGAAATGAAGAGTTTCCGCAGTCAAGAAACATATAGGGTGAAAAAATCCCGCACTGAAATGAACCACCAGGGTGCGGAAATCAATATTTCTGCAAGCTATCTATAAGGTGTAGTACGAAAGTGTTTGAAAAATCAAGAAATTTGGAGAAAATGGAAAAGCATCTAAGTGGATTTTCAAACCTATAGAGTTTGAATGGATCTCCCATAGACTCAGAGACTGATTTCAAGTAAAAAGAATAGGTCAAAAGCAAATGGCCAACAAAAAACCACAATCAAGTTGTTCTTCCCCAGCGGAGTCACCAATTTTGTTATTGGGTAAATCGGTAGATGCGGACATGAACTAATCCCCCTAGATCCACCTGGATCTGGAACAAAACGAGATGGAACAAGACACTTTCCCTAAGTTGTGATCATTGAGTTTACTACCAAAGGAGGAATATATAACATACCTTATGAATCGCTTCCTTATATCTTTGTTGTCCCTGCTTCACTCTAGTACTTCTGCGAGATCAGATCTGTAATGACACAAGACAACCAACGTGAAAGCAACAATAGTAGAATTCAATGACAACCCAAACATGTGATCAAGGAATCATGTAATAAAATACTAATCATTTAATGGGAAAGAGACGTGCCACTGTATTATATTAATGAAAAGTAGAAGATACAACTGAATTTCCTTGATGTTGCAAGTTCCCTTTTAGTGGTCCTTTGTTCCAACACACACATACACTTACTTTGAAATCTGCATGAAGATAATCCACAAAATCTTGATGGGAAAATGGTGACTTCAAGCATCACTAGAAACAGGATCCTTCACGCAATCTTCAACCTATTCTTTCATCAATTCTTTGCTTAATAATGCTTAACCTTTTCCATGAGAAGCCCGTGATTATATAGGAGAAGGTGAAGTGGTTAAAGGGATGAGGATGATCCCACCAAATCAGAGAAATAAGTAGGATTGCAACCATAGAGATGCCACCTCACATTCTAGAAGATTCCCCTTCTAGAAACTTCGTGAAACCTCTTTCCTATTTTAGATTTGGAATTCCATCGCACCCTACCTATATAGTAGCCTGAAGAAACCCCATAGGCCAGCTGTAGAGCAGCCTATGTAAATCATAGATTTCTGCACTATGTAATATATACAGCCTGCAGAGCCTTTCTAAAAAAAAGTCTTGTAGAGGAGGAAAGAAGTTTCTTTTCTCAGGAAAAAATTCATGTTGGGAGCCTGAACACATGTTTGTGAAATCATCATTAGGGTGACCAAAATAATGTGTAACGGTAGTAGTCCCTTAGAGTAGAAAATCACTGAATAAGAAGGATAATTAGAAGAATAAGCCTCATATCAAAGTGGAATATTAACATAAAGAGTAGCAAACCTGATAGAAAACCAACCATTCTGAACTCAAACAAAGAGCATGAAATATGGGAAGACAAAGACCAGAAAGCATATGTTATAATCTCTATGAAAATAAGTGAGGACACGAGTCATCATATAGCCTCTATTAGTGATTCCTATGGAGCCTTGAAGATATTGAATGACCTATATGACACACATTTTGAACTAGAACTCATACAACTAATGTTGAAGATCTTCAACCTAGAGTCAAAGAATGATGATAATATGGATTTAGCTTTAGAAATCAAAGCCATAATGCATGACATTGATGCCACTAGAGTGAATATTTATCTCCAACTCATGACCTTCATTAAGGCCCTCTACCCTACATATTCTCACTACCTTGAATCACTACAAGCAAGTGGTCAAATGAAATCCATCACATTTGACAAGCTGGTGGAGAAAGTTGTAGAACATCAGAAAACCTTTGGAAATAAGTCAAGTCCTTCAACTGGAGAGACTGTTTACCTTGCTGAAAAGGACAAGAGTAAACCACATGATTCCTCCAGAGGAGAAAGCAACAGAAGAGGAAGTGGACATGGAAGAAAGAATTTCAGAGGCAGGGGGTAGACACAATCAAGGTGATAGATTTCTCAATTGTACCCGATGAAAAAATAATGGGTCAAATGAAGCAGATGACTACAGAGTTCCATGGGATAAGATCAAAGAAGATAGACATAATAAGAAAGAGAACAAAGGTAAACCTTAAGAACCAAAAAAAGGTAATCCACCGGAATCTGCCCATTACATTATTTCCCATTTCAATATAGAAGTAACAAAATATTTATTTGACACTAAATATACTCCTTGGAAAGATGCATCACTTCTTGACACAGGTGCAACCTGTCACATGATATTCCGAAGAGAATTATTTGAAGAATTCAATGACAATGTATATGGCATAGTGTATTTTGCAGACAAGCCCATCCTCAAACCCTCGAGAATGGGAACCATCAGACTCAAGTTCCTTGGATTCCCAGATTTCATTCTACATAATGTACTTTACCTTCCTGATCTGAAAAGGAGCTTGTTGTCCCTTGTGCACATCGGGAAACAAGTCCACTTTGTTCATATGATTGGTGGAAAAGTTGAAATACAAAATGATTTTGATAACATGCTTGTTATGACCAAAATGGAAGATGGAAGATTGTTGAAGTTGAATGGTACATCTTCCCATACAAACAATGTTGCATACCTCTCTAATCAGGGTGAAGGTATAATTTCATCTAGTCTTTTCTGAAATGCTATATTTGGTCATATCAATTATGACCATCTTTGTTTATTAAAAAAGAACGATGTTTTTGGTTTTCCTACTACTCCTAGGAAACTTAAACAATGTGTTGGCACTACATGCAATTTGTAATACCCTAGGTTCAAGTTATCTTTGAACAACAAAACCCACCAGATACTGAGCCTTTCAACATCACCTATTTGTGCAAATGAAGTCTCACCTGAGGTATGTATTGGGACTACACGAACCAGGTTTCTACAGTGATGAGGGAATGGGAGGTTATTATTCCATTCATTCTTAATTATTTGTATTGTGCGCATTATTTTTCAAGTTCTCTTATTCTATTACTTAGTGTATCTCAGGTTCATATTACCATTATATTCCAGATTAATACATAAAATCATTATTGTAACAGTCATACTATTGCACCATGAATACACATAAGACAAATCTACTCTAATATGCATCAGACAGATTCCATAAGCAATCACAAAAAAACAATGTAGAACAATATTTAAAGGGGTTCACCCAACTCTAGGCTACGTCCATAATGACTGGCTTCTTTATTATGCATTTGGTAATTGTTTAAGGCTTGCTCACTACGCTTACAAATATATGTCATGGTTATATTTCTTCTCTCATATCATAGCCTCTATGTAGTGCAAGCTTCTCTCTCTGCATAATATCTTACATTCATACATTGATTCTCTCCCTTCTCAGCCTATCATATCAATCTTCTTACAAACAAGAGCTCTCAAAAGTGTGGAACAAACTCCACAATACCGCCCGAGAATAACCACATGAAGGAACCCACCTATCAGGAAGAAGAACATACATTCGAAGGAACCCCTACTCTCCCAACCCATTACATATTTATACATACATTATAGGGCTTAAAACCCTACTTGGTTTCTCCCAAAACCCTATTACAATGCATGACTACTCCAGTTAAAAGGTTGTTTGATTGCTTTCACTTTCTTTTCCATAAGCATGTTTCTTTTGCACTTTGACTATTATTCTTCCTGCTTTTGCACATCCTTCCATATTTATCATGTCGAGCTATCATCCTTCCTTTTCACCCACTTTCTTCTCCTCCTTTATTTGTCTCTCTTGTTTATTCTTTGTTTTATTCCACTTACTATGCGCTATACTTCAGGATGTGTCTCAACTGCGCACTTGTTAGTCTTCCTTCTTCTTCTGCACACCTATGTTGTTCACTTCTCCTATACTTCATATTTTTACCAAAATTGTATCCCCAAACTAACTTTCCAACACAATGTGATGCTTGTATCCTTGGAAAGCATAAAAAACAACCATTTCATGATTATACTTCCAGAGCATGCAAAAAAATTCAACAGATTCATTCTAATTTGTCTGGACCTATTATCGCACAATATATAGCTTGGGAAAATCCCAACCCAATCCATGATATTGTGACAACTAAACCTCACTTTAGTGATGGTGAAATCACAAACAGGGGGGAATCCTACTGACCATAGGGGATTGATATGGAAAGTTAAATGATGATAAGTAAATACCCCTATAGGTGAAGTTAGAATATGAATAAAGGATTGAGAGAGATTCCTATAGAAGGGTGACTGGTTTCCAAGTGTTGGATACCTGTTGTTTTAAGTCACAACAACCTGCTAAACTCTTGAGTTTAGTGTGTACCCCTACTACCAACATTTTTCAAGGTACTTGTTATCGTGCAAACTGGAGGTTGGGAAAATCCTGACCCAATCCATAATATGGTGATAACAGTGGGATATTTTACCCATTTTCACCTCATATAAACCCTCCCCTTGTTTTAGTGAAGGAAGAATCCAACACAAGGGGGGAGTCCTGGGTGACCCTAGGGGGAAATGAGATGAAAAATGATATGATGGAAGTGAAGCTCCTATAGGTCAAGATACTAAGTGGAGGATGCCTTGGAAAAGAGTCTCGGAAGTGGTTAATAGTTTCCACGGAAATTGAGTACATGCAGAAGATGATTGTACCTACCTCAGACACAAGAAAAGACGAGTATGAAAGCTTAATTTAAGTGGAAAAGCAAGTTAAGATTGATGTACCTATTTGCAGAAGTCAATAGAGATATATATCAGTAAGTAAATTATTGTTAAAGTTGCTAATGAAATGCTAAAATTCAAATAAATGATGCAAGAGATAGGCTAGCAATTACTAGTATAACTCAAGTATGAAAGAACAAGACTTTAGCAGTAAAACAAGGCTGTTATAAACAAGTATTTAAAGGATATTTTATCAGCCTTATGTCTGTAGCATAATATTGCTACAAAATAAAATTTCAACCCACAAAACAAGCAATTAAACCACCCAAAATGTGCATTGGGGCTAGTATATTATAGGGGCAATTTATTAGCATCTTTTGATGGTTGAAAAGTGAGTTATAATCAAAATAGAGAGAGGTTTGTTGCATCCCTAATGGATATAGCTTAAAATTACTACATAAGAAACAAATACTTTGAGAAGTGAGACACCCTAGTGGGCCAAATAATCCTTAATCACAAGCAAAAGTTTCCAATTTAGAAAATTACAATATCTTTTGTTTTCATGTATCCCAATGCAATGACTTTGTTTCTCCAATGCAAGAAGATTAGTGCCTTTAACTATTGGGTTGTGGAGTATAAAAAATCAAAGAGCTAGTTGAGCTACCTCCTTGGGAGTGTTAACACTTTTACTCCCTAAGGAAAGCTAAGCTATCTAGTAAGAACCCTAGGAGGGCGTAAAACCCTTTTACTCCTCCTAGGATTTCCTTATGCAACAAAGTATTCCAAGACAAATATAATGGACTTAGTGGGGTTGTATTCACTTATAATCCCAAAAATATTAAGCAAATTAACCTTGAAACCAAGAAAAGAAGCAATAGCAATAAATATTCCTTACCTAGTCCAAGAATTAACAAGATAAACCTCCTTTTAACCAAGAAAATCGACCATAAAGAAAGAAATGGACCTCCACTAGAGATAGTGCATATTCCATCCAATAGCCAAAGCAAAACCATTACAAGAGCTAGTGACAAGAGAGATATGTAAATATTCCCAAGTAGGGTGCAAATTTCATCCAAGGAGTCTCTTCTCCAAAAAATATTATGTTCAAATGACAAGAGTTTGATCTCTATTTATACTAATCCTGAAAAAAGAGTCTGTCCACTTAATTTTAGGATAAACAAAAAAGTAAGGGGTCAACAACCCTTAATTTTACCCTTTACAAGATAAATTCAAATTTCAAAAATGCACAATAGAAACCCTAATGTTCCATCATCCCTCTTCTAGGGTGACTTTTTAACACTTTTTGCAAGTCATTGGAGTGGAAATTAGAAGTCGTTGGGCCTTCTAGGGCCTCCCTCTCATGCACTAGGTATTCCTTCTACAAGGAAATCCTTCTCCCATCAAAATGTGCCAAGTGTCAAGCATCAACACCACCACCACCAAAACCCTATCCCTAGGGTGACATCAAGCTTCTCAAATGTGACATTTTGTCCTCAAGAGAAAATCGTTGGGCTAACAAAGGGCTAGGTTAGGTCCTCCATGGTGTCTCCTTAGGCCTCCAAAGGGTAGAATCCTCGTCCAGTGCCTAGGCCATGGTATCCAACCTGTGGGATTCAAGCCCCAAGGAATCCTAAGATAGGTTTGTTCTTCCAAATCTATCCACCAACTAGGTACTGCAAAAAAAAATGAATACGCCCTCCAAGTATCTCAATTCAAATGCATCATGATAAGTACATAAAGTCAATAAAATATCCATCTAAGTATGTACATAAAAAAACACCTCATCAAAATAAACAAGTGCTCAAAGACCCTATGCAATTTGTCAATTTTAGGTATGGGAGGGTTGACAAAGTGACCTACTGAGTGAATCATACCTCAAGTTTAGGAGTGTTTCCCATGTGGACCCCTCTTTAAGACATGTGGAAAAAGTGGCATGGATGGGCGAAATACTCTTGCATATGGGGTTCTCGTAGTATCTCATTTATGAGTTCCTTTGTAGAGGGTGTGATGCACCTTCATTTTCAATGCAACATTTTTCCAAGCCCATTTATTTCCTTTTGTTATTTTAAGATGTTTCTAGGTTGAATCCAAGGTGGGGCTTCTACCTAAGCATGAAAAATAGTTCCGACGTTGACTCTACCCTAGTCACATCATGCTTCCCCAAGTTGAAAACAATGTGTGGGGATTCTACCTAAGCATGAAAAACAACTCCCACACATGCTCCACCTTGGTTGGCATTTTGTATTAGTTATTTTTCATAGGTCCCATGAGTTTCTTATGAGAGACATTTAATTGTCCTCAAGATCCCCGGGCGAGCATCTAGAAGGTTCATGATTGGATTTTATCTTCTTCTAGCTCCAAGCCTCTGGGCCTTCAACCCCTTCTACCCATGAAATGAGGGACAATCCTTTCTTGGGTTAGTACACCCAAAAATCCCAAAAGGTAAGGAGACGAGGGGATGAAGTGTGGAAAATGAATAGTATGGTCGAGAATGGAATGATGACTCATCAATAAGACCTCATAGTAGAAAACTTATCCCTAAGGGTGACCCACTTACTAGGGTGCAATGTCAACCACCAAGTGAAACAAGGAAAATAAGATAATTTCCAAGAATATGTTACATAATAAAAAGAAATTTAAAATGAAACAAACTCAAATGCCTCAAATATTGAAATGACACTCACCATAATACCTATCTTGTACCTCATGGAGAAATACCCAATGTCTTCTGGAATAAATTTGATGTGGTGGATACCCTCATGATGAACCTAGAATTGTCGGGGTGAGGTGGGTCTCTGTCTATGTAGGTGGACACCTCTAGTCAATATGTATCTAGGTACTCCATGTCTACAACTTGAGGGCCTCTAGACATCATATACTTAGTTATCCCTAGGAATTATGGATAATATCTAGCTCTTACTTGGGGACATGTACTCGTTGTAGAGTGCATAAGAACCACAACATCTCCTGGTGGAATCATGCCTACATTGAAACATAAAACTGTAAAATCTAGGGTGGTTCTATCACCCTTCGTCAATATATATCAAAAAGAAAAAATGACAACTAATCTAGAAAGAAAACATTTGTATCTTTTCATATATATGATGAAAGAAACATGTAAATCAATAATGCAAGTAGATAAAAATGAAAATAAAAAATGAAATGCAACTAAACTACCATGAGAAATCAATATGCAAATGAAAGAAGTCAAGATGATCTACCTACTTACTTGGGGCCTTGAAGATTGGGTCATGAATTGTTAGGTGAAGTCGTACAACCAATGCAACCAACTGATCATATCATCAAGGTATCTCCCCCTTTGCTTAAAGTGTAATAAAACAAAGATAAGTTAAGAACATAACAATCATGAGCATAAATATACATATAATCAATCATAAAATGAAACTCATGGAGATGGGTGGGTGGGAGGAAATATTGATGAAAAGAGTAGCCGCAATTATGATCATCTTGAAGATCCTACCTGAAAGGATAGTCACAAGCTCGATCAATCCATCTTTGAAGAGGGATACCATATGTAGATGATGGATCATATTCATCCTTGTTAGCATGATCACTGATTCCTGAAGGATGAGAAGATATTATAGATCCCAAGAAGACCCCATGATTTCCATGAGAAGAAGAAATGAGGTAAGGGATAGTCTCAGGTCTAGAGAAATAAAAACGTTGCCTCTTCATTTATGAATCCCTGTAAAAATATCCAAAAAAAAAATAATTTCACTTTGTAGAGTGAGCCTTTGATTTCTATAGGATGGCCACATCCTAGATTTCATCTAAAATTGAAGGCGAAGGTGGCTGAAATTACTCATAGAACAATTATTCATCCCTGAATGGATTTGCATCACAACTCCTGAGAGATGACCAAAAATCACCGTGAAGATTTTGCAACATGTCATCCTCAAATGAATGGAACAAATCTATAACCATATCATCCTCATGCTTCCAAACATATGGATCATATATTCATGAAGACCGGTCCTCTGAAGATGAAAAATCAACCCCCTTTGCTTGAGAGCTTGTTGTTGGGAAAAATACCCTACGGACTAGCAAACTAGGGTTAGACTTGCATGCATATTTTGAATGTAAAGAAATTACTTTTTAACCTACCACCCAAAACTTAAACCCCTCTTTCACAATACATACATGGAAAGTAACTACCAACCTTGTTACTGATGTTTGGTGTAAATCCCCCGTTGCGCTTTTATCCATTTGCTAGTGCTGCTCCTTCCAACGATAACCTGCAATCAAAACAAACAACGATGCATGCATGCTACTTTTCTACTTGAGGGTTAGAAATTAAGCACAAATTAAACAAATCATAGATAACTCATGCATTGGGACGTGAAAAGTATTATTTTATTATTTTCAAAATGAATCAACTTACAATCAAAGTCGAGATGGGCCACCGCTCCTTGATCCTGATCCTGGGCTCCTTCTCTTCTTTTGTCCTCCAACTGCTTTGCGTTAATTCTCCTTTGGCTTGAGGAAAGGCTAAAGGGTTGGGACAATGGATTCAGCAAATGGGCAGAGTTTCTTCGCTATATTCTTCCTTCTCTAAATGGTACCCCTACCCCTTATTTTATAGGATAGAAGGAGCTAGGGTTTTGGATGAACTCTCGGCCATGCATGGCTGGGAGTTTCAGTTAACTGACCCATATCTTTTTGTTCCATCGGAAAATTTCCTATTTTTGTGTTTTGTTAGGTACACGCGGGCTGTAGTAGGCCTGCCAGCGTGCACACGCGTGTAGTGATGGGTTAGGGCGCGTGTCCCTTGACCCAAGAGGATTTTCAAGGAGGTTGTTCAACATATGTTTTGGAAATGAAGGGATATGAGTTGGCCTGATGCCAGGTAAGCATGTGTTGTGCAATTTAGGGTTATAACATATGCCCCCTAATGAGTGAGGTCAGAAGAGCATCTGATGGTTGAAATACATTACCAATATTTTACCAATCTGTACTGACATGCTGAATGAGTGAGCCCAAGGATCAGGAACCAGGAGGTGCCATCTGCAAAATAAAAAATGTCTCACCGAGGCGGGCATAACCATGCTCGGGATCAAATAGAACCATGGCTACCAATCAAATACACTATAGATCCATGTCAAAAAACTGTAAAGAGTAGCCGCGAATAATACACAACGGACCTACATCTCGAAATCAGAAAGATATACATATAGAGTATCCATCTTCCAGAAGTTGATTCAGCCTGATGGCTATACTTCAGAGATCGAGCAACAACTTCAAAATATTCTAAAACTTGGGTAGGAGTGTAATGTGGGTGTACAACTGCGCTACCCAGAGGTCTTCGACGACTCGTCGGTTATGGACTTGATAATCTTGATGATCGGACTGAAGGCTTCAGTGATTTCGAACAAGGACTTTATTGGACATTCAGGATGGCCGGGTATGCAGACAAGAGACATATTGCAGAGGGGCTGACTCAGGCTTAGTGACAAACTTCTTTTGGATAATAGCATGAAAAATGATAAGACTCAGGCATCATATCTGTGAATCATAAGTCTATGAAGCAGGAGGCAACACAAACTCTCCATATGTTTGTAAGAGTAACCAAACGGTGGAGGACACAACTCTATATAGAGAGAAAAATATTCCTAAGGTCGTACTACATCCCATAGTCTGATGATCAAACAGACAGATGTGCTTTATCCAAGGGCGACTCATGATGCTGCCAATAAAGAAAATACCTTTCCCATCCTCTTTTTGGGGTATATTTGATTTTTTTGTTATTTTTGGTAATTTTTGAAAAAGAATAAAGGAATTTTACGTTACAATGGAGGAACGATTACTGCAAACATACAAGCTCGAGGCACAAGGAAAAGACTGATGTTCTGGTAAAATGATACTTGGGAAAAATCCTTCGGCGGCCAAAGGTGTTAAGACGTAGAAGCAAATTGTTACAAGGATGACGGGTAAGGTATGCAAATGCGGTTGATAGAACACACAATGGTAACGTCCTTTGATGTAATTTTAATGAGCCCAGTGATCCAGGTGCATAACGGTGGCCGCCCACCTTTTCCAAATGGCTCAAAACGACTTTCTGGCAATTTTGGCAATTTACTATTTTTAGCAGGTTTTAACTTCCGGGGCCATTTTGAGAGCCTAAATGAAGGTATTTAGAGATAAAGGTTCTCAATTATAGACTAAGGCATATTGATCCCCCAAAATGAATCTCCTCGACGATACCTTTCCAACGAGCTATCACACGCCTCAAACGGAGATCGTATGCAAAAGTTACGACCCCGGGAAGTTAATGTACTAACTTACCCAAACGGGGCCCACATGACTTTTGACACTTCATCTCCTAGGGTTAGGTTTTTGGATGTCTAGGACTTTTGGCATTCCCGTCTATTGTAAAAATGCCATCTGATCCTCATTGTAATCATCTTCTTGCGAATGCGAGTAGCCGTCACATCTCTTCTCAGAGATAAGCTGCCACCATTCTAGCGAGTCTTTCACTCTGTATTTTTACAGTCTCTGTACATTTCTTTCATTAATAGAAATCGTGTAT